>JAUKNK010000320.1:0-150000 GCA_030765055.1 Mantis religiosa | reverse complement strand
TTATAAACAAAAAGTGTAGACTATATGAGAACAAATAATATACGTATATTTAAAATGGCTAATCTTAGGAAAACTTCACGATCCGGAACATTGCAAAGGGAAGATGAATCATGAAATAGCCAAAAATGTCATTGTTCATACTAAAACATTGAAGCTAGCAACAAATACAATTATTTGTCACAAACTTCACTCATCTCTTAAGAAAATTGATGAAAACTGCCAATGTTCAAACATTTCTTCGTTGTCATCGCTACGGTCGTTAGATGTCGTTATATTTCTGTATTTATCACCAACATCTGAAAATAAAACAATCTTAAATACAGAATCGATTGGTGTTATTTTAGAATCTATTAACTGATTTCTTTTGTTTTAAATAAATATTTTCTCCCATATCATTAAATCTATTTGAACATTTAAATGACATTTATCAATCTAATTTGTAGATTGCGACCAGGTTTACATTCTAAGGACCACACGTAATTTAGAAACCGAAATGAACGAACATTTTAGAAATATTAGGTATAAACAGAGAGATAAATTGCCTATGGCAGATCATTTTTGGTCATTTAACCATGAAATAAATCCAGAAGTTAAATTATTAAAGTCATTAAATGGTCCGATAGATTTATTGGTTTGGGGAAAATATTTACAAATCGCGTAATGAATTTTGAAATACCACAATCGACTCTTTCTTTAACTTACTTTTATTTTCAGATCTTGGTGATAAATACAAAAATATTACATCTAGCGACCGTAGCGCTGACAACGAAGGAAATGGTTGAACATGTGAATAACGTTTATGAACCTAGTCTCTTTAATTCAGTGGAAATATTAATCAATTTTCTTAAAAGATAAGTGAAGTTTCTGACAAATAATTGTATTGTATGTAAATATAGTTTTATGGTTTTATATACAATGCTTCTTTATTTAAATACGCTTTAAGGAAATGTGTGCATTCTATTTAAATGGTAACATGACATGTTTCTCGGAAAACATTTTCCCCTAAATATGTGGCCATTTTTCTTAGCAATTATTGGGGCTAGAGGTTCGAAATTTTCTACACTTCTTTTTGATATACAATTACATATATTGACTCGGAACTACGAGTATGATGAAGCAACAGACCATTTGAATATCGCAACCACATCTTTCTAAAAAATATGTAAATTTTATATTTTCGTTTTCCTTCAAATTAAAAATTTATTCTAGTAAAACAATTGAAGATAATTATATGGTTCTATGTCAATATCATAACAGACATATGAAGCTCAAGTGCAAAAAGTTTGAGTGCTGTGTTATTCATAGTTACTCTAATTTTGGGCCAGTAATGTATCTTATTTTTTTCACAAAATATTTTCTTATCTTTACTTATTGAACAAATTTTTAAACAGAAAATATAAAAGCTAGGATAATGAAATTTTCCATAGGTATTCTTCATAGCCATATATATGTGTCTGATTTTTTCAAGGGAAATCACTTAGTAGTAGTTGAAAATTACTTTCTCCAGGGTACACTTGACTAAGATCCACGCTTTTCTTTATCTCTAGCAACAGGGAAGTGTAAAATATGTCACGAAATAAATGTTACGACAGATTTGTATGAGACTTGGGACAGTTTTAAGTAATAAAGTTTGTTTAAAGATGCTTTGGTTTGTAATTTTTGACGAGCCAACGTCTACACTCTTTGGTATCTCGCGATGTCTTAAAAACAGCATATACTTTCAAAGTCGCTATATAGTGAGCCATGTTTAAAACATTTGACTATCTACTATTCTACTGAATTGTACATTTTGAGTTATTCTGTTACCAGATTCGCATAAAGGGACGTTAAAGCGTACCGCTATCAGTAAACATTAGATACTAGTGTTGATTTGTTTCACGTAACATCCAGATGTGAAATAGAGTAATTAAGTTTAGATGTCTGCGCCATCTATTAGAATGTACCACGGTCCATGAAGTCTCAGCCAAGCGTGAAATTAGCCGGGGGTCAAACTTGCGCTATCTCGCCTCAACACAACTCCCTGTTTTAATGGTGAGGTCAAGACAAGCCAAGCAAAGCGCGCGCGCGTGGCAAACTTAATTAAATGTTTCTTATGTCAGATTGTGAACTCTAGATTAACGATTTTTACGATATGGATGTTCAACATGTGGGGCGCGACACAGATAACTTCATATTTATTGTTTTATTTATTTACCTAACATCTTCAATTACTCTCTCATCATTTAAGGCCTCATCCTTCCTTCCGGGGATGTCTTGACTTGGGGACATAGGTACAATAGACCAAGTTTGGACCTCCGTACCGAATCCGCTCCGTTGTGCAGTCCAGTCCAGTCTCTCTGTCTCCTCTCACCTCATCCTTCCTCCCGGGGATGTCCCACTTGGGGACATAGGTACAATAGACCAAGTTTGGACCTCCGTACCGAATCCCCTCCGTAGTTTAGTCCAGTCCAGTCCCTCTGTCTCCTCTCATCTCATCATTCCTCCCGGGGATGTCTCACTTGGGGACATAGGTACAATAGACCAAGTTTGGACCTCCGTCCCGGATCCGCTCCGTTGTGTAGTCCAGTCTCTCTGTCTCCTCTCACCTCATCCTTCCTCCCGGGGATGTCTCACTTGGGGACATAGGTACAATAGACCAAGTTTGGACCTCCGTACCGAATCCGCTCCGTTGTGCAGTCCAGTCCAGTCTCTCTGTCTCCTCTCACCTCATCCTTCCTCCCGGGGATGTCCCACTTGGGGACATAGGTACAATAGACCAAGTTTGGACCTCCGTACCGAATACCCTCCGTAGTTTAGTCCAGTCCAGTCCCTCTGTCTCCTCTCATCTCATCCTTCCTCCCGGGGATGTCTCACTTGGGGACATAGGTACAATAGACCAAGTTTGGACCTCCGTCCCGAATCCGCTCCGTTGTGTAGGCCAGTCTCTCTGTCTCCTCTCACCTCATCCTTCCTCCTGGGGATGTCTCACTTGGGGACATAGGTACAATAGACCAAGTTTGGACCTCCGTACCGAATCCGCTCCGTTGTGCAGTCTAGTCCAGCCTCTCTGTCTCCTCTCACCTCATCCTTCCTCCCGGGGATGTCCCACTTGGGGACATAGGTACAATAGACCAAGTTTGGACCTCCGTACCGAATCCGCTCCGTTGTGTAGTCCAGTCCAGTCTCTCTGTCTCCTCTCACCTCATCCTTCCTCCCGGGGATGTCTCACTTGGGGACATAGGTACAATAGACCAAGTTTGGACCTCCGTACCGAATCCCCTCCGTAGTGTAGTCCAGTCTCTCTGTCTCCTCTCACCTCATCCTTCCTCCCGGGGATGTCTCACTTGGGGACATAGGTACAATAGACCAAGTTTGGACCTCCGTACCGAATCCGCTCCGTTGTGCAGTCCAGTCCAGTCTCTCTGTCTCTTCTCACCTCATCCTTCCTCCCGGGGATGTCTCACTTGGGGACATAGGTACAATAGACCAAGTTTGGACCTCCGTACCGAATCCGCTCCGTAGTGTAGTCCAGTCCAGTCCCTCTGTCTCCTCTCACATCATCCTTCCTCCCGGGGATGTCTCACTTGGGGACATAGGTACAATAGACCAAGTTTGGACCTCCGTACCGAATCCTCTCTGTAGTGTAGTCCAGTCCAGTCCCTCTGTCTCCTCTCACATCATCCTTCCTCCCGGGGATGTCTCACTTGGGGACATAGGTACAATAGACCAAGTTTGGACCTGCGTACCGAATCCGCTCCGTAGTGTAGTCCAGTCCAGTCCCTCTGTCTCCTCTCACCTCATCCTTCCTCCCGGGGATGTCCCACTTGGGGACATAGGTACAATAGACCAAGTTTGGACCTCCGTACCGAATCCGCTCCGTTGTGTAGTCCAGTCTCTCTGTCTCCTCTCATCTCATCCTTCCTCCCGGGAATGTCTCACTTGGGGACATAGGTACAATAGACCAAGTTTGGACCTCCGTACCGAATCCGCTCCGTTGTGTAGTCCAGTCCAGTCTCTCTGTCTCCTCTCACCTCATCCTTCCTCCCGGGGATGTCCCACTTGGGGACATAGGTACAATAGACCAAGTTTGGACCTCCGTACCGAATACCCTCCGTAGTTTAGTCCAGTCCAGTCCCTCTGTCTCCTCTCATCTCATCCTTCCTCCCGGGGATGTCTCACTTGGGGACATAGGTACAATAGACCAAGTTTGGACCTCCGTCCCGAATCCGCTCCGTTGTGTAGGCCAGTCTCTCTGTCTCCTCTCACCTCATCCTTCCTCCGGGGGATGTCTCACTTGGGGACATAGGTACAATAGACCAAGTTTGGACCTCCGTACTGAATCCGCTCCGTTGTGCAGTCCAGTCCAGTCTCTCTGTCTCCTCTCACGTCATCCTTCCTCCCGGGGATGTCCCACTTGGGGACATAGGTACAATAGACCAAGTTTGGACCTCCGTACCGAATCCGCTCCGTTGTGTAGTCCAGTCTCTCTGTCTCCTCTCACCTCATCCTTCCTCCCGGGGATGTCCCCCTTGGGGACATAGGTACAATAGACCAAGTTTGGACCTCCGTACCGAATCCGCTCCGTTGTGTAGTCCAGTCCAGTCTCTCTGTCTGCTCTCACCTCATCCTTCCTCCCGGGGATGTCTCACTTGGGGACATAGGTACAATAGACCAAGTTTGGACCTCCGTACCGAATCCGCTCCGTTGTGCAGTCCAGTCCAGTCTCTCTGTCTCCTCTCACCTCATCCTTCCTCCCGGGGATGTCCCACTTGGAGACATAGGTACAATAGACCAAGTTTGGACCTCCGTCCCGAATCCGCTCCGTTGTGTAGTCCAGTCTCTCTGTCTCCTCTCACCTCATCCTTCCTCCCGGGGATGTCTCACTTGGGGACATAGGTACAATAGACCAAGTTTGGACCTCCGTCCCGAATCCGCTCCGTTGTGTAGTCCAGTCTCTCTGTCTCCTCTCACCTCATCCTTCCTCCCGGGGATGTCTCACTTGGGGACATAGGTACAATAGACCAAGTTTGGACCTCCGTCCCGAATCCGCTCCGTTGTGTAGTCCAGTCTCTCTGTCTCCTCTCACCTCATCCTTCCTGCCGGGGATGTCTCACTTGGGGACATAGGTACATCAGACCAAGTTTGGACCTCCGTACCGAATCCGCTCCGTTGTGCAGTCCAGTCCAGTCTCTCTGTCTCCTCTCACCTCATCCTTCCTCCCGGGGATGTCCCACTTGGAGACATAGGTACAATAGACCAAGTTTGGACCTCCGTCCCGAATCCGCTCCGTTGTGTAGTCCAGTCTCTCTGTCTCCTCTCACCTCATCCTTCCTCCCGGGGATGTCTCACTTGGGGACATAGGTACAATAGACCAAGTTTGGACCTCCGTCCCGAATCCGCTCCGTTGTGTAGTCCAGTCCCTCTGTCTCCTCTCACATCATCCTTCCTCCCGGGGATGTCTCACTTGGGGACATAGGTACAATAGACCAAGTTTGGACCTGCGTACCGAATCCGCTCCGTAGTGTAGTCCAGTCCAGTCCCTCTGTCTCCTCTCACCTCATCCTTCCTCCCGGGGATGTCCCACTTGGGGACATAGGTACAATAGACCAAGTTTGGACCTCCGTACCGAATCCGCTCCGTTGTGTAGTCCAGTCTCTCTGTCTCCTCTCATCTCATCCTTCCTCCCGGGAATGTCTCACTTGGGGACATAGGTACAATAGACCAAGTTTGGACCTCCGTACCGAATCCGCTCCGTTGTGTAGTCCAGTCCAGTCTCTCTGTCTCCTCTCACCTCATCCTTCCTCCCGGGGATGTCCCACTTGGGGACATAGGTACAATAGACCAAGTTTGGACCTCCGTACCGAATACCCTCCGTAGTTTAGTCCAGTCCAGTCCCTCTGTCTCCTCTCATCTCATCCTTCCTCCCGGGGATGTCTCACTTGGGGACATAGGTACAATAGACCAAGTTTGGACCTCCGTCCCGAATCCGCCCCGTTGTGTAGGCCAGTCTCTCTGTCTCCTCTCACCTCATCCTTCCTCCGGGGGATGTCTCACTTGGGGACATAGGTACAATAGACCAAGTTTGGACCTCCGTACTGAATCCGCTCCGTTGTGCAGTCCAGTACAGTCTCTCTGTCTCCTCTCACGTCATCCTTCCTCCCGGGGATGTCCCACTTGGGGACATAGGTACAATAGACCAAGTTTGGACCTCCGTACCGAATCCGCTCCGTTGTGTAGTCCAGTCTCTCTGTCTCCTCTCACCTCATCCTTCCTCCCGGGGATGTCCCCCTTGGGGACATAGGTACAATAGACCAAGTTTGGACCTCCGTACCGAATCCGCTCCGTTGTGTAGTCCAGTCCAGTCTCTCTGTCTGCTCTCACCTCATCCTTCCTCCCGGGGATGTCTCACTTGGGGACATAGGTACAATAGACCAAGTTTGGACCTCCGTACCGAATCCGCTCCGTTGTGCAGTCCAGTCCAGTCTCTCTGTCTCCTCTCACCTCATCCTTCCTCCCGGGGATGTCCCACTTGGAGACATAGGTACAATAGACCAAGTTTGGACCTCCGTCCCGAATCCGCTCCGTTGTGTAGTCCAGTCTCTCTGTCTCCTCTCACCTCATCCTTCCTCCCGGGGATGTCTCACTTGGGGACATAGGTACAATAGACCAAGTTTGGACCTCCGTCCCGAATCCGCTCCGTTGTGTAGTCCAGTCTCTCTGTCTCCTCTCACCTCATCCTTCCTCCCGGGGATGTCTCACTTGGGGACATAGGTACAATAGACCAAGTTTGGACCTCCGTCCCGAATCCGCTCCGTTGTGTAGTCCAGTCTCTCTGTCTCCTCTGACCTCATCCTTCCTGCCGGGGATGTCTCACTTGGGGACATAGGTACAATAGACCAAGTTTGGACCTCCGTACCGAATCCGCTCCGTTGTGCAGTCCAGTCCAGTCTCTCTGTCTCCTCTCACCTCATCCTTCCTCCCGGGGATGTCCCACTTGGAGACATAGGTACAATAGACCAAGTTTGGACCTCCGTCCCGAATCCGCTCCGTTGTGTAGTCCAGTCTCTCTGTCTCCTCTCACCTCATCCTTCCTCCCGGGGATGTCTCACTTGGGGACATAGGTACAATAGACCAAGTTTGGACCTCCGTCCCGAATCCGCTCCGTTGTGTAGTCCAGTCTCTCTGTCTCCTCTCACCTCATCCTTCCTCCCGGGGATGTCTCACTTGGGGACATAGGTACAATAGACCAAGTTTGGACCTCCGTCCCGAATCCGCTCCGTTGTGTAGTCCAGTCTCTCTGTCTCCTCTCACCTCATCCTTCCTCCCGGGGATGTCTCACTTGGGGACATAGGTACAATAGACCAAGTTTGTACCTCCGTACCGAATCCGCTCCGTTGTGTAGTCCAGTCCAGTCTCTCTGTCTCCTCTCACCTCATCCTTCCTCCCGGGGATGTCTCACTTGGGGACATAGGTACAATAGACCAAGTTTGGACCTGCGTACCGAATCCGCTCCGTAGTGTAGTCCAGTCCAGTCCCTCTGTCTCCTCTCACATCATCCTTCCTCCCGGGGATGTCTCACTTGGGGACATAGGTACAATAGACCAAGTTTGGACCTCCGTACCGAATCCTCTCTGTAGTGTAGTCCAGTCCAGTCCCTCTGTCTCCTCTCACATCATCCTTCCTCCCGGGGATGTCTCACTTGGGGACATAGGTACAATAGACCAAGTTTGTACCTCCGTACCGAATCCGCTCCGTTGTGTAGTCCAGTCCAGGCTCTCTGTCTCCTCTCACCTCATCCTTCCTTCCGAGGATGTCCCACTTGGGGACATAGGTACAATAGACCAAGTTTGGACCTGCGTACCGAATCCGCTCCGTAGTGTAGTCCAGTCCAGTCCCTCTGTCTCCTCTCACCTCATCCTTCCTCCCGGGGATGTCTCACTTGGGGACATAGGTACAATAGACCAAGTTTGTACCTCCGTACCGAATCCGCTCCGTTGTGTAGTCCAGTCCAGTCTCTCTGTCTCCTCTCACCTCATCCTTCCTTCCGAGGATGTCCCACTTGGGGACATAGGTACAATAGACCAAGTTTGGACCTCCGTACCGAATCCGCTCCGTTGTGTAGTCCAGTCCAGGCTCTCTGTCTCCTCTCACCTCATCCTTCCTTCCGAGGATGTCCCACTTGGGGACATAGGTACAATAGACCAAGTTTGGACCTCCGTACCGAATACCCTCCGTAGTGTAGTCCAGTCCAGTCTCTCTGTCTCCTCTCACCTCATCCTTCCTCCCGGGGATGTCTCACTTGGGGACATAGGTACAATAGACCAAGTTTGGACCTCCGTACCGAATCTCCTCCGTAGTGTAGTCCAGTCCAGTCTCTCTGTCTCCTCTCACCTCATCATTCCTCCCGGGGATGTCTCACTTGGGGACATAGGTACAATAGACCAAGTTTGGACCTCCGTACCGAATCCGCTCCGTTGTGTAGTCCAGTCCAGTCTCTCTGTCTCCTCTCACCTCATCCTTCCTCCCGGGGATGTCTCACTTGGGGACATAGGTACAATAGACCAAGTTTGGACCTCCGTACCGAATCTCCTCCGTAGTGTAGTCCAGTCCAGTCTCTCTGTCTCCTCTCACCTCATCCTTCCTCCCGGGGATGTCTCACTTGGGGACATAGGTACAATAGACCAAGTTTGGACCTCCGTACCGAATCCGCTCCGTTGTGTAGTCCAGTCCAGTCTCTCTGTCTCACCTCATCCTTCCTCCCGGGGATGTCTCACTTGGGGACATAGGTACAATAGACCAAGTTTGGGCCTCCGTACCGAATCCGCTCCGTTGTGTAGTCCAGTCCAGTCTCTCTGTCTCACCTCATCCTTCCTCCCGGGGATGTCTCACTTGGGGACATAGGTACAATAGACCAAGTTTGGACCTCCGTACCGAATCCGCTCCGTTGTGTAGTCCAGTCCAGTCTCTCTGTCTCACCTCATCCTTCCTCCCGGGGATGTCTCACTTGGGGACATAGGTACAATAGACCAAGTTTGGACCTGCGTACCGAATCCGCTCCGTAGTGTAGTCCAGTCAGGTCCCTCTGTCTCCTCTCACATCATCCTTCCTCCCGGGGATGTCTCACTTGGGGACATAGGTACAATGGACCAAGTTTGGACCTCCGTACCGAATCCTCTCTGTAGTGTAGTCCAGTCCAGTCCCTCTGTCTCCTCTCACATCATCCTTCCTCCCGGGGATGTCTCACTTGGGGACATAGGTACAATAGACCAAGTTTGGACCTCCGTACCGAATACCCTCCGTAGTGTAGTCCAGTCCAGTCTCTCTGTCTCCTCTCACCTCATCCTTCCTCCCGGGGATGTCTCACTTGGGGACATAGGTACAATAGACCAAGTTTGGACCTCCGTACCGAATCTCCTCCGTAGTGTAGTCCAGTCCAGTCTCTCTGTCTCCTCTCACCTCATCCTTCCTCCCGGGGATGTCTCACTTGGGGACATAGGTACAATAGACCAAGTTTGGACCTCCGTACCGAATCCGCTCCGTTGTGTAGTCCAGTCCAGTCTCTCTGTCTCCTCTCACCTCATCCTTCCTCCCGGGGATGTCTCACTTGGGGACATAGGTACAATAGACCAAGTTTGGACCTCCGTACCGAATCTCCTCCGTAGTGTAGTCCAGTCCAGTCTCTCTGTCTCCTCTCACCTCATCCTTCCTCCCGGGGATGTCCCACTTGGGAACATAGGTACAATAGACCAAGTTTGGACCTCCGTACCGAATCTCCTCCGTAGTGTAGTCCAGTCCAGTCTCTCTGTCTCCTCTCACCTCATCCTACCTCCCGGGGATGTCTCACTTGGGGACATAGGTACAATAGACCAAGTTTGTACCTCCGTACCGAATCCGCTCCGTTGTGTAGTCCAGTCCAGTCTCTCTGTCTCCTCTCACCTCATCCTTCCTCCCGGGGATGTCTCACTTGGGGACATAGGTACAATAGACCAAGTTTGGGCCTCCGTACCGAATCCGCTCCGTTGTGTAGTCCAGTCCAGTCTCTCTGTCTCACCTCATCCTTCCTCCCGGGGATGTCTCACTTGGGGACATAGGTACAATAGACCAAGTTTGGACCTCCGTACCGAATCCGCTCCGTTGTGCAGTCCAGTCCAGTCTCTCTGTCTCCTCTCACCTCATCCTTCCTCCCGGGGATGTCCCACTTGGAGACATAGGTACAATAGACCAAGTTTGTACCTCCGTACCGAATCCGCTCCGTTGTGTAGTCCAGTCCAGTCTCTCTGTCTCCTCTCACCTCATCCTTCCTCCCGGGGATGTCTCACTTGGGGACATAGGTACAATAGACCAAGTTTGGACCTGCGTACCGAATCCGCTCCGTAGTGTAGTCCAGTCCAGTCCCTCTGTCTCCTCTCACATCATCCTTCCTCCCGGGGATGTCTCACTTGGGGACATAGGTACAATAGACCAAGTTTGGACCTCCGTACCGAATCCTCTCTGTAGTGTAGTCCAGTCCAGTCCCTCTGTCTCCTCTCACATCATCCTTCCTCCCGGGGATGTCTCACTTGGGGACATAGGTACAATAGACCAAGTTTGGACCTGCGTACCGAATCCGCTCCGTAGTGTAGTCCAGTCCAGTCCCTCTGTCTCCTCTCACATCATCCTTCCTCCCGGGGATGTCTCACTTGGGGACATAGGTACAATAGACCAAGTTTGTACCTCCGTACCGAATCCGCTCCGTTGTGTAGTCCAGTCCAGTCTCTCTGTCTCCTCTCACCTCATCCTTCCTTCCGAGGATGTCCCACTTGGGGACATAGGTACAATAGACCAAGTTTGGACCTGCGTACCGAATCCGCTCCGTAGTGTAGTCCAGTCCAGTCCCTCTGTCTCCTCTCCCCTCATCCTTCCTCCCGGGGATGTCTCACTTGGGGACATAGGTACAATAGACCAAGTTTGTACCTCCGTACCGAATCCGCTCCGTTGTGTAGTCCAGTCCAGTCTCTCTGTCTCCTCTCACCTCATCCTTCCTTCCGAGGATGTCCCACTTGGGGACATAGGTACAATAGACCAAGTTTGGACCTCCGTACCGAATCCGCTCCGTTGTGTAGTCCAGTCCAGTCTCTCTGTCTCCTCTCACCTCATCCTTCCTTCCGAGGATGTCCCACTTGGGGACATAGGTACAATAGACCAAGTTTGGACCTCCGTACCGAATACCCTCCGTAGTGTAGTCCAGTCCAGTCTCTCTGTCTCCTCTCACCTCATCCTTCCTCCCGGGGATGTCTCACTTGGGGACATAGGTACAATAGACCAAGTTTGGACCTCCGTACCGAATCTCCTCCGTAGTGTAGTCCAGTCCAGTCTCTCTGTCTCCTCTCACCTCATCCTTCCTCCCGGGGATGTCTCACTTGGGGACATAGGTACAATAGACCAAGTTTGGACCTCCGTACCGAATCCGCTCCGTTGTGTAGTCCAGTCCAGTCTCTCTGTCTCCTCTCACCTCATCCTTCCTCCCGGGGATGTCTCACTTGGGGACATAGGTACAATAGACCAAGTTTGGACCTCCGTACCGAATCTCCTCCGTAGTGTAGTCCAGTCCAGTCTCTCTGTCTCCTCTCACCTCATCCTTCCTCCCGGGGATGTCTCACTTGGGGACATAGGTACAATAGACCAAGTTTGGACCTCCGTACCGAATCCGCTCCGTTGTGTAGTCCAGTCCAGTCTCTCTGTCTCACCTCATCCTTCCTCCCGGGGATGTCTCACTTGGGGACATAGGTACAATAGACCAAGTTTGGGCCTCCGTACCGAATCCGCTCCGTTGTGTAGTCCAGTCCAGTCTCTCTGTCTCACCTCATCCTTCCTCCCGGGGATGTCTCACTTGGGGACATAGGTACAATAGACCAAGTTTGGACCTCCGTACCGAATCCGCTCCGTTGTGTAGTCCAGTCCAGTCTCTCTGTCTCACCTCATCCTTCCTCCCGGGGATGTCTCACTTGGGGACATAGGTACAATAGACCAAGTTTGGACCTGCGTACCGAATCCGCTCCGTAGTGTAGTCCAGTCCAGTCCCTCTGTCTCCTCTCACATCATCCTTCCTCCCGGGGATGTCTCACTTGGGGACATAGGTACAATAGACCAAGTTTGGACCTCCGTACCGAATCCTCTCTGTAGTGTGGTCCAGTCCAGTCCCTCTGTCTCCTCTCACATCATCCTTCCTCCCGGGGATGTCTCACTTGGGGACATAGGTACAATAGACCAAGTTTGGACCTGCGTACCGAATCCGCTCCGTTGTGTAGTCCAGTCCAGTCTCTCTGTCTCCTCTCATCTCATCCTTCCTCCCGGGGATGTCTCACTTGGGGACATAGGTACAATAGACCAAGTTTGTACCTCCGTACCGAATCCGCTCCGTTGTGTAGTCCAGTCCAGTCTCTCTGTCTCCTCTCACCTCATCCTTCCTTCCGAGGATGTCCCACTTGGGGACATAGGTACAATAGACCAAGTTTGGACCTGCGTACCGAATCCGCTCCGTAGTGTAGTCCAGTCCAGTCCCTCTGTCTCCTCTCACCTCATCCTTCCTCCCGGGGATGTCTCACTTGGGGACATAGGTACAATAGACCAAGTTTGTACCTCCGTACCGAATCCGCTCCGTTGTGTAGTCCAGTCCAGTCTCTCTGTCTCCTCTCACCTCATCCTTCCTTCCGAGGATGTCCCACTTGGGGACATAGGTACAATAGACCAAGTTTGGACCTCCGTACCGAATCCGCTCCGTTGTGTAGTCCAGTCCAGTCTCTCTGTCTCCTCTCACCTCATCCTTCCTTCCGAGGATGTCCCACTTGGGGACATAGGTACAATAGACCAAGTTTGGACCTCCGTACCGAATACCCTCCGTAGTGTAGTCCAGTCCAGTCTCTCTGTCTCCTCTCACCTCATCCTTCCTCCCGGGGATGTCTCACTTGGGGACATAGGTACAATAGACCAAGTTTGGACCTCCGTACCGAATCTCCTCCGTAGTGTAGTCCAGTCCAGTCTCTCTGTCTCCTCTCACCTCATCCTTCCTCCTGGGGATGTCTCACTTGGGGACATAGGTACAATAGACCAAGTTTGGACCTCCGTACCGAATCCGCTCCGTTGTGTAGTCCAGTCCAGTCTCTCTGTCTCCTCTCACCTCATCCTTCCTCCCGGGGATGTCTCACTTGGGGACATAGGTACAATAGACCAAGTTTGGACCTCCGTACCGAATCTCCTCCGTAGTGTAGTCCAGTCCAGTCTCTCTGTCTCCTCTCACCTCATCCTTCCTCCCGGGGATGTCCCACTTGGGAACATAGGTACAATAGACCAAGTTTGGACCTCCGTACCGAATCTCCTCCGTAGTGTAGTCCAGTCCAGTCTCTCTGTCTCCTCTCACCTCATCCTACCTCCCGGGGATGTCTCACTTGGGGACATAGGTACAATAGTCCAAGTTTGGACCTCCGTACCGAATCCGCTCCGTTGTGTAGTCCAGTCCAGTCTCTCTGTCTCACCTCATCCTTCCTCCCGGGGATGTCTCACTTGGGGACATAGGTACAATAGACCAAGTTTGGGCCTCCGTACCGAATCCGCTCCGTTGTGTAGTCCAGTCCAGTCTCTCTGTCTCACCTCATCCTTCCTCCCGGGGATGTCTCACTTGGGGACATAGGTACAATAGACCAAGTTTGGACCTCCGTACCGAATCCGCTCCGTTGTGTAGTCCAGTCCAGTCTCTCTGTCTCACCTCATCCTTCCTCCCGGGGATGTCTCACTTGGGGACATAGGTACAATAGACCAAGTTTGGACCTGCGTACCGAATCCGCTCCGTAGTGTAGTCCAGTCCAGTCTCTCTGTCTCCTCTCGCCTCATCCTTCCTCCCGGGGATGTCTCACTTGGGGACATAGGTACAATAGACCAAGTTTGGACCTCCGTACCGAATCCGCTCCGTTGTGTAGTCCAGTCCAGTCTCTCTGTCTCACCTCATCCTTCCTCCCGGGGATGTCTCACTTGGGGACATAGGTACAATAGACCAAGTTTGGACCTCCGTACCGAATCCGCTCCGTTGTGTAGTCCAGTCCAGTCTCTCTGTCTCCTCTCACCTCATCCTTCCTCCTGGGGATGTCCCACTTGGGACATAGGTACAATAGACCAAGTTTGGGCCTCCGTACCGAATCGCCTCCGTAGTGTAGTCCAGTCCCTCTGTCTCCTCTCACCTCATCCTTCCTCCCGGGGATGTCCCTCTTGGGGACATAGGTACAATAGACCAAGTTTTGTACCTCCGTACCGAATCGCCTCCGTAGTGTAGTCCAGTCCAGTCTCTCTGTCTCCTCTCACCTCATCCTTCCTCCCGGGGATGTCCCACTTGGGGACATAGGTACAATAGACCAAGTTTGGACCTCCGTACCGAATCGCCTCCGTAGTGTAGTCCAGTCCCTCTGTCTCCTCTCACCTCATCCTTCCTCCCGGGAATGTCTCACTTGGGGACATAGGTACAATAGACCAAGTTTGGACCTCCGTACCGAATCGCCTCCGTAGTGTAGTCCAGTCCCTCTGTCTCCTCTCACCTCATCCTTCCTCCCGGGGATGTCTCACTTGGGGACATAGGTACAATAGACCAAGTTTGGGCCTCCGTACCGAATCCGCTCCGTAGTGTAGTCCAGTCCAGTCTCTCTGTCTCCTCTCACCTCATCCTTCCTCCCGGGGATGTCTCACTTGGGGACATAGGTACAATAGACCAAGTTTGGACCTCCGTACCGAATCTCCTCCGTAGTGTAGTCCAGTCCAGTCTCTCTGTCTCCTCTCACCTCATCCTTCCTCCTGGGGATGTCTCACTTGGGGACATAGGTACAATAGACCAAGTTTGGACCTCCGTACCGAATCCGCTCCGTTGTGTAGTCCAGTCCAGTCTCTCTGTCTCCTCTCACCTCATCCTTCCTCCCGGGGATGTCTCACTTGGGGACATAGGTACAATAGACCAAGTTTGGACCTCCGTACCGAATCTCCTTCGTAGTGTAGTCCAGTCCAGTCTCTCTGTCTCCTCTCACCTCATCCTTCCTCCCGGGGATGTCCCACTTGGGAACATAGGTACAATAGACCAAGTTTGGACCTCCGTACCGAATCTCCTCCGTAGTGTAGTCCAGTCCAGTCTCTCTGTCTCCTCTCACCTCATCCTACCTCCCGGGGATGTCTCACTTGGGGACATAGGTACAATAGTCCAAGTTTGGACCTCCGTACCGAATCCGCTCCGTTGTGTAGTCCAGTCCAGTCTCTCTGTCTCACCTCATCCTTCCTCCCGGGGATGTCTCACTTGGGGACATAGGTACAATAGACCAAGTTTGGGCCTCCGTACCGAATCCGCTCCGTTGTGTAGTCCAGTCCAGTCTCTCTGTCTCACCTCATCCTTCCTCCCGGGGATGTCTCACTTGGGGACATAGGTACAATAGACCAAGTTTGGACCTCCGTACCGAATCCGCTCCGTTGTGTAGTCCAGTCCAGTCTCTCTGTCTCACCTCATCCTTCCTCCCGGGGATGTCTCACTTGGGGACATAGGTACAATAGACCAAGTTTGGACCTGCGTACCGAATCCGCTCCGTAGTGTAGTCCAGTCCAGTCTCTCTGTCTCCTCTCGCCTCATCCTTCCTCCCGGGGATGTCTCACTTGGGGACATAGGTACAATAGACCAAGTTTGGACCTCCGTACCGAATCCGCTCCGTTGTGTAGTCCAGTCCAGTCTCTCTGTCTCACCTCATCCTTCCTCCCGGGGATGTCTCACTTGGGGACATAGGTACAATAGACCAAGTTTGGACCTCCGTACCGAATCCGCTCCGTTGTGTAGTCCAGTCCAGTCTCTCTGTCTCCTCTCACCTCATCCTTCCTCCTGGGGATGTCCCACTTGGGACATAGGTACAATAGACCAAGTTTGGGCCTCCGTACCGAATCGCCTCCGTAGTGTAGTCCAGTCCCTCTGTCTCGTCTCACCTCATCCTTCCTCCCGGGGATGTCCCTCTTGGGGACATAGGTACAATAGACCAAGTTTTGTACCTCCGTACCGAATCGCCTCCGTAGTGTAGTCCAGTCCAGTCTCTCTGTCTCCTCTCACCTCATCCTTCCTCCCGGGGATGTCCCACTTGGGGACATAGGTACAATAGACCAAGTTTGGACCTCCGTACCGAATCGCCTCCGTAGTGTAGTCCAGTCCCTCTGTCTCCTCTCACCTCATCCTTCCTCCCGGGAATGTCTCACTTGGGGACATAGGTACAATAGACCAAGTTTGGACCTCCGTACCGAATCGCCTCCGTAGTGTAGTCCAGTCCCTCTGTCTCCTCTCACCTCATCCTTCCTCCCGGGGATGTCTCACTTGGGGACATAGGTACAATAGACCAAGTTTGGGCCTCCGTACCGAATCCGCTCCGTAGTGTAGTCCAGTCCAGTCTCTCTGTCTCCTCTCACCTCATCCTTCCTCCCGGGAATGTCTCACTTGGGGACATAGGTACAATAGACTAAGTTTGGACCTCCGTACCGAATCGCCTCCGTAGTGTAGTCCAGTCTCTCTGTCTCCTCTCACCTCATCCTTCCTCCCAGGGATGTCCCACTTGGGGACATAGGTACAATAGACCAAGTTTGGACCTCCGTACCGAATCGCCTCCGTAGTGTAGTCCAGTCTCTCTGTCTCCTCTCACCTCATCCTTCCTCCCAGGGATGTCCCACTTGGAGACATAGGTACAACAGACCAAGTTTGGACCTCCGTTCAGTCCAGAACGAGTTTTTCCTTCTGTTTATTTTTGCGTGGTCGTAAGTGTTAGTAGATATTCGTGGTTCTATTTGTGTTGGACAGTTAACCTTCTAGCCTTCCGATTTGTAGAGAAGACCTTGGTGGACTGGCTCTGTAGCGCGTCTGCCTCTTATTCAAGTGGTCCCAAGTTCGAATCTCGGTCACGGTAGGTTATGTGGATAACACTTTTTTCCGCATTTTCCGTTGTCCTCAAAGCTGAATATCGGGTAACTTTAAGCATTCATCGTCCGAGATGACTTAGCTTTGGAGGACATAAATTAAAAAAAACACCTTAGTGTTAGGCAACTGTACTTGTAATTCTATGCATCCAGAGAGACCTAAGTTCTAAGCAGCTGTACATGTTCCGGCACATGACATTAGGATGCCTTTCAGTCTATTTTATGTAGATCTATTGAGTTTAATATGAAACTTTGGGCCGTGGTGCTATATAATCAATTCGGTTTTTACTTTCATATACGGGATGGGAACAGAAACAGCGCAGTACAGGCAAGCCAGACGTCCAAATGAAAGTTCTGTAGTACCGTATGTGATGTGGCAGAATAAACTACAACAGTATTTAATTTGAATAAGGATTTACAGCAGCCGGTGTTCGAGCCCTGGGTCAGTTGGTTTACTCGCATCATGGGACACACAGGTGTAAGATAATCTCACACCCGACACGCGCACAAACTGCCGGGGATTTCATTAATGAAATTTATTTGTCGGTTAAGCCCTAGCAATGCGCTACACAGCGGGAGACACTCTCCAGAGAATAGCATTTCTCAGGAGCGAAGTTCTTCGTTATTGTAAAGCAGATTAAAAAATGCAATTAAACCTCGGTTACCTGGATCCACGATTTCGCTTCTTTTGTCCCACGTAGTTTAACGTTTCGTGGTTTAAAAATGTAATATGTAGGAGATATGATCTATCTCCACACCAAGCCATCGTGATATGTGGCCCTGTCAAAAACGGATTTTGTCCTTTCTTTACTGCTATAAAACCATCATTTTATGAATTACTTAAATATTTAAAACGACTTACAAACACATTATTAAAACGAAAACAAAAGTCGTTCGTCCACAGAATAGACAAAACAAATGCTAGCTGCAGTTTATCACAAGGAATTAATACAAAGATGGCCTTGATGTGACAAAAGACAAGTCGAGATCGATTTTCTGTTATATATTTGTTTCCATTTACTACAGATGTTTATGTAACGAAACAACATTTGAATAACCTTTACTGTAATTCTAGAGCTGATATACGCCAAAAATCTTTCTTGTTTTGCTTTCTCTCTATTTCTATTGTGTTCTTTAGTTCTGTATTCTGTGGAAATGATGAAGTTTTGTGTTATTAAAGAACTTTGGGACCAAAACGAACTAGGTTTGTAATTTAAACTGCTGTTTATTCAAACAGTACTGACCGATGATTGTTTTATCACGAAACATAACGAATTGTCCAATTTGTATCCACTGCTTCATATTGTTCACAAATAGTGAAATATTAATAGAGAAAGCGATGTGAGCGGATCGTTATGAAGATTTTTCTTGTCAAGGGATGTAAACGTGACATGAGAACAACCGACGTTGTGCATGACATGGCTTTGATAGAGAAGTGAACAGAATTCTGACAGCCATGTGACATTATCGGTCGTTACTACAAAGTGAGGGGGTTCATTTACTTCTACAAAACCTTTTACCTCAAAATACCACTGCATTTCAATCATTGCTTCACTACAGCTATTGTTTGTTCTAAAGTGATCTCCAGGTCGCTATGACGTGGTTTTGAAATTCCATGCTGTTTACAGAAGTGCAAGAGACAGAAAAGCCAAATAGCGACTTACAACTTGAAAATGTTGAGGTAATTGAAGATTCAAATAAATTTATTTGATATAAATTATGTTTTAAGAGTAACTACACTTTGTGCAGTAAGTTTTTGTATATGTCTTACATTTTTCCACTCAAGGTAAGCGCGGCTGAATTGCAAAGCTTTTACCTTATATTGAAGCCTGGAGATTCTAAATTATATTTTTTGATGAAGAATTTTCTGTATACTTCAGTTTTCATTTTTACTCCGAGCGGAAACTAATGCTAATCGCCGGCAATAGGATTGGTGTAGCGGACAAATAGCAATGGAACATTCAATTTCAGTACATAATGTAATCATGACAATAAAATAACACATTACTACACTTTTATATTCATATCTTTATGTATCTCACATATGAATTGCGTCTTTCTCACAGCGTCAGCCCACACAGATTTCCTGGTAACATCTGAGCATCGTTTCATTCATCGTCCGATATCACTTAACGCCTTACCTTCATCCACTTCCACCGCTGTTGTAGTGGTATTTGTTTTTGCCCGTTGGCAGCACTGATTAACTATCATAACAACAAGGAGGATTATGGATGTAAGAAAGTCTGTATTTTATTACTGTAAACGTATCTAGAGCAATTTCAATGCACATTCGTTATAAATCTATCTTAAACGAATTTAAAAAATAACAAAATGCCAGAAACGGAGCAATGACATACCTCGTTTCCGTAAAAGAAGCTCTATTTGCCACGTAGACAAAACACAATCGTATTACACAGTCAACTGTCTCACGTAGTTAACATAACAATACACTAGCGTACTCTAGGGAGTAGATTTTGAAAAATGAGTCGCCGAATTACCCGCGTTTACCTTCAGAATTAAGAGGACTTCTGAGGACATTTACACAAAATTCAAGATATGCATTTTATTTAACATAGAATTATATATCTTAAACTCGATATAAGCAAAATCCTTGAAGACATTTTCAGAAAGTTCAACTGTTTGACCAATGTTCCGGGTATTTGGGGCGGCGAGTTGTACCACACAAGACGCTTGTTACCAAAGGATTTATTTGTAAGGCACAACTTGTAATGAGATAAGGCCATCTCCCTCATTAAACTTCTCCTTCTAGAACAAAGCAGCAAGGCCAGTGGTTGTCAAGGAAACCGCACAACGATCCAATTTCACAACTCCCTATATTTGTTTAACATTTTTACTTTCTCCAAATCTGATACACATATTTGGAGGTCAACTAAATCCAAAGGGAAGAGAAAGCAATTTTGCCCTATATACAACCTTTTTACAGTAATTATAGAAAGGTTTGCATTTTTAACAAAAATTACATATCAAGATTTAATAGAAAATTTATTATTTGTGATTCCCTTAACCTAAAAAGATTAACCCCCTTAACCCAAAAACTGAACACCAAACTTGGCACTTAAGTTTATCATCCTCCAAAGTCACGACAAGAATATTTTTTTAAAAAACTGTCTCTATTCAAAATTTCTCTTTACCAGTTTACATTTTTTTTCTCAAAAATGTCTCTAATGATTTTAATTAAAGTACCATATATGTATGATATTTTCATAATAAATAACATTTATATGTTAAATTTTCTGGGAATATCCTCAGAAGTGCTCTTCATTCTGAATTACTTGTATAATTGGTAACCTGTAACAGATGGACAATATCTTCCCACAATAGGTTTTTAAATTCGAATAAGGAATTGATTTACAATTATAATTGTAGAATGATCTAGACGATATTTATACTAATCGTCCCCTTAACCCTTTAAAATAATTGAAACAACGGATATAAAATGAGAAACTAAGCTTTTGACTTACCTAACCTTTGGTGCTGGAACAAGCATCGATATGAACGTTTAAAGATGACGACAGATAACGTAGATGACATTTTAAGCATTTGTACCATTCCTTTGGTCCCATATTTATGTAAAAATACAATACAAAAACTTTTAGATAACCAAAAAAAGAACATAAAGTTAGTGAATATGCCACAATCCAGAAAAATAATCGTGTAGGTTATAATATATATATATATATATATATATATATATATATATATATATATATATATCAATTGTTTGTAATGTTAGTAGTTTTCTCCATTTGGCATTCCTTGTTAAGACAAATACAAAAGTGATACATACATGAGCCATAGAATTACAATAAAGGCATCATCACTACACATCTGCATGGAAATGAAACAAAAACAGGATCGATTGTCTTTTGTTTACCCATGGCCTGCAATAAAATGTAACTGAATTTGGTGTTAATACGACGTTATTAACTGGACTTCTTGTTCGTAAAATTTTACAATCGATTTTAAATTAACTTCAGGATGAGCTAGAGACTTGAAACTTAGTTCAGAAATGGATCACAATGGAGGCGGTTGAAGCACTCCTTTTTCCCTCTGCCTTCTTTCTTTTCTTTTTATTTATGATCAACGTCCTTTAACTAAAGTTAGCAGATATGTGACAGTCGAAATGGTTGAAATGATGCACTAAACGTCACCTATATTGACAACGCGGAACTAAACACGTCCGTCGGACTCGAAAGTTTACCTATAAGGAAACACTGAGCTACCGTGAAATATGCAGAGTATTGAATGAAATAACAATTTAGGCCACTCTCATAGATATCACACCTTGAAGTACATCTACCATACCAATTTGGTTATTGTTGCTAAACAAAATACATGAAAAACAAAGCATTTATGACTTTACATTCAAAATTAATTTAGTTTTTCGTGTAAATATGCGTTAATCATCATTGTTTTTTACATATTTATATTCAAATTAGAAGAAGGTGTTTCCATGTTCTTCTTCCAGCTTTACCTAGTTCAATGTACCTTAATCTCACATTATTAATACAATCGTTCCGTGTATAATGCAGGCAACATTAGAACACAAATATTAACGTAATTTAAAAAGTATGAACAAGTGTAAATAAATGCGATAAAAACAGAATTTTCAGCATATTAGTCTTTGGGAGAATGCATGACTGGCATGTGCTGCCAACCAAACAACCATCGCCGCACTATTGTGAGATTGACGTATTTCGTGTCACCGATCCATAGAATAGTAATACAATAATGTTGCAAACTAACTACTTACTTCAGCTTCTGTTTCGCTGTGCCTTAAACTATGGTAAGCACGAGTATACAAATAATTTAAAATCGCTTTTCTTCTCATTTTTAGGCAGTGCCATGGCATGGAACTGCGGCTGGATGTAAATGTAACATTAATATGTGAAAATAGAAGCTAATAACAATGAAGCTCATGTTTCTAAACTTTAACAAATACAAAAGATGATTATACTTCTTAAAAAAATTTCTTACCTGCTTGGGTTAGTAAAATCTTTCAATTTTTAAAGAATTTGGTATAATTTTGATTCCTCAGAATAAATACAATATAAAACATTTACTAGACTCTTCTAAAAGGCTAAAATTTCTAATAATACACAAATTTAACTGTTTAGATTACACAAGAAGGACAAAACGTAATTTAGAAATCAGAATGAAGGAACATTTTAGAAATATTAAATATAAATAGACTGTTAAGTCAGCCGTGTAAGATAACCTTTGGTTATAGAATCGTGAAACAAATCTAGAAGCTAAATTATTAAGCAATAAAATGGTTCGATAGATTTAATAATCTGGGAGAAAACGTTTATCTTAAAAAATACAAATGGCGTAATGAATTTTGAATTACTGTCAGTTTTATTTTCATATTTTGGTAATATAATCCATCACCTAGCGGCAGTAACGATGGCAACAGCAATAAACAGATTCACTGAAGATGCAAAGAATATTTGCGAAACTGCTCTCTTGAGTTCTGTGAAACATTTATCAACTTCTTTAAAAAAAGTGAAGTTCGTAGCTAATTATTATATTTTATTGTAGTAATATTAATTCGCTTTCAGGATTTAATTTTAAGGAATTTTCGTGACAAATGAAATATGAAGTGCCGCCTGCAGTTGTTTACAACTTTAAAAATATCTCAAAACTGGATGAAAAACAAATGAAACAAGCTAGTGTCGTTTCAGCCATTCAAAAGTATATCTCCATTCTAAAAACATGATCTAGTTGAAGATTGTGCTGCTGAGGGAAGCAGGCTATAAAGATCGCTGAGAAATTAACAGGGTTACTGCGAGTTTAAGGAGAAGATTGAAGGAAGGGAGCAGGCAGTTTATGAGCTGAAACAAAGGTGATGTAGCGTGTAAAATGAAGCTCTGCCTTGCACGTTAATGAGGCCCTGGTTTTACTCTCTACCACTGCAAATACATATTTCCAGAGCTACTCAATAATTAAAAACCATTTAACTATTCCAAATTTTGGATAAGCACTTAAAATATGGATACGTCACAAGTTAAGAGACAACTGAATAAAAACAAGATTCAGAAACAGTTGAAAACTCACTTCATTTTCCAGTAAACTTAAAGACAAAAACATGGGGATTAGGGCTCCCTCTGACTTCCGCTAGCGAAGTTCATTAAAACAACACGCATTTGTACATACACTTTGATTTCTAAAAATGGCTCTAACAATATTAATTAAAATTCATTGATTTTAAGATATTTTCATGACAAATAAAATGTATAGGGGTGCGGACTTCAAGTCTCGAGTGTAGGCCCGGTGCTCACTCAGCCTGGAGCCTGGTCAAGAAAGTCAACTTTCAGGCTGACCACATCTCCTCCTCGTATCGGTTGAATGATCTTTCAGTAGTCGGGTTGGTCGGCTCTTGACCACTGTTACCTTTTATTTTTTAATTATAAAGTGCATCTTGAATTTTCCGTCAATGTCCTCACAACACCTCTTTATTCTCAAAGACTTGTATAAATAGTAAACCGTAAGAGATACACAAAATATTATTGTATAAAAAGCAGAGAATGAATGAATGTGTAGTGTTTAACGCCCGCTTTTACTACAAACGGCACCGCAGGCGGAAAAAAAGCAGAGAGGGGCTATTATGGAATAATCGGAAAATATGGAATTCTGAGATTTCGGTTCTGTTTGCTGACGTTTCAATCATTTAGTGAAGAAAGACTCCCATGATGCATTGCAGTGACAGTTGACAGCTGGTTATTATTTCACTCGCTACGGAATAAATTGCGATTTATGATATTCAAAAGCTTTTGCAGGCAAATTTTCAGTAATTGTACTTTGTTATATTGTTGTCGTTTTTTAGCTGGCAGTTTTATGTCCATTACTTTGAAGGTTCATTGTCCAAGATGCCGTGTCGGGTAATATGGAATACCAGGTGTTTCTTAATACCCGACGTATAACTGTAATGTTCCACATAACCGTACAAAATATACTGAATACAAATAAAGTTAAAATGAGTTGAGTATTACTAGCTAAACAAATTACTTATACAAATAAAAATATAGCCTAATTTAAATCCAAAGTATATTTTTCTACAAAATTAAATTCACATAAATGAAAAAAGCGTATGTTTCTGTTATTCTAGACTTCGTCTATGGTCTAGCCCTATAAACATTTGCTTATAGATGTTTTTTTTTTCTATTTTAAGCCAATCATGCTTGAGATCAAATTAATTTTTCCTATCCCATAATATCCCACAATTTCATACTAACCTCAATTTGTAACATTTTTCTAAATAAATGTTTTTAAACAACGAAAAGAATAGCAGTTTTCACTCATGTTGATTTGGCATTTTTTATTTAGAAAGCAGTTGAGTTATTTTTAGAAATGTAAGTGGTATTCACTAATATCTCCTATCATCTAGATCTTGTTGTCAAATGCATTTTTGGTTTTGTTTGTTGATATTCTTTATGTGAAATGCCTTCTCTCAAGTCGTTGTTCATTTGTACATACAAAGACATGACTAAACATTTGACTATCACTTAAAGTAGAGAAAGTGTTGGTGACATAAAGATACTATATTAAGGTAGGCAAAGCAACAACTCGACTTCCATAAGAGGATTACAGTTGGCGTTTCTTACACCGAGAGAACTGCTACGTAACGATAAGGAGCGCTCTCCCTTTATTTATTTATAACCGTTTTTCTCTGCTCACGTCGCTTCTCTCGAAAGAAACCAATCACGGCGTTACATGCCTCAAAGGCTTACTTCACTTGTTCTCTAAAAATACCCACAACAGAGTACGTCACACGATCTTTTGTAAATCTACTGATATCAACTATAGCAAGGAGACGTTTAAAATGTTTAGAACAGCAAAGAACCTTTGGTTTTTATATATTCTGTTGCATTTATCATCAATATGTTATATACAGGACGGAACAAAAGTCAGTCTCTCCATACTTCATGACTAAACTCGACTTTTTGCACAGTCACACCTTTTATTCCATATGCATGTAAGTAATAGATACACTTATTCCGCAGTGTAAGGAGTTTATTACACAAGTTTTATAATGCATATTTAAGGAGTCAGAGCTTATTTAAGTATACCTTTTGCTTCTTCAGCAAAAATTTGTAAAAATATTTCACCCTGAGAAGAGAAAGATCAGAGAAAAACTCTCCATTAGCACCCTGTTTGTCTCCAATCCATTCTCTGAATATGTCATTTAAAACATTCGAATGTTCAGTACAAAATGGACTGGAGCTCCATCTTGCTGTCAAATGAAATTCATAATGAGGAGGTTTTCCATTTCGAGTACTGCAAAGTTTAGCAACATATCTACCTCGGTAGCGTAGATGGTAGCGTGTCTGCTCGCGTTCCAGAGGTCCGAGTTCGAGTTGAGTTACCTGCATAAGGTTTCTTCCGAGGTTTTCCCTTAGCCTGAAAGATGAATGTCTGGTAACTCTAAGCTCTATGTACCCTGTACTTATTTGAACATCATTTCATTCATCGTCCGATATGACTTAACGTTGGAGGTTTTCTCTTATCCTGAAAAATGAATGTCTGGTAACTCTAAGCTCTATGTACCCTGTACTTATTTGAACATCATTTCATTCATCGTCCGATATGACTTAACGTTGGAGGTTTTCTGTTATCCTGAAAGATGAATATCTGGTAACTCTAAGCTCTATGTACCCTGTACTCATTTGAACATCATTTCATTCATCGTCCGATATGACCTAACGTTGGAGGTTTTCTCTTATCCTGAAAGATGAATGTCTGGTAACTCTAAGCTCTATGTACCCTGTGCTCATTTGAACATCATTTCATTCATCGTCCGATATGAGTTAACGTCTGGTAACTCTAAGCTCTATGTACCCTGTACTCATTTGAACATCATTTCATTCATCGTCCGATATGACTTAACGTTGGAGGTTTTCTCTTATCCTGAAAGATGAATGTCTGATAACTCTAAGCTCTATGTACCCTGTACTCATTTGAACATCATTTCGTTCATCGTCTGATATAACTTACGTTGGAGCATAAACTGAAAAGAACCCTTAAAGTATCAGTATACTGATATTAAAACAGACACATAGAAAAAAATGAACAATTTAAAATCGCCGTGATGTACTCACCGTTCATCGTCGAAGGAGAGAGGACTGTATATCGCAGGACAAACTTGACCCTATCCTGGTAGGGACCCCACTCCTGCAGGATCTCTAAGGGCCGTTCATCATCCCTCAGGACTCGTTCTGAAAACACAACACAAACGTACAAAATGACTCACCAATTTCTCTAGAAATGATATATTCTAATTAAGGGATCCATAAAAGTCTACTTCAAAATCTTGGGTGGAATGCAATACTGTCTCTACCAGTAGAACAAGTAAAACTGCATGTGTGTGACCTTAGAAAACTTCCGAGAACTGCAATCCGATTATATCTTAAAACATTTGAGTGTCGCCAATCTGTTGTAGCTTTAATAGAGCAAGTTCTGTAAAGTTTCATTTCAATTAACGTCTAGTAGAGTTAAGAATAACGGTTTGTAGTAATAATGTGTAAAATACCAAGTAAAGCATAGTGGGTAGTGAAGATCATAGGAATATCAAATATGAGACTTGAAGATATTACTTGTTATTTGTTTAAAGTTTTCAGTATTTATACCTGTCTCAAGTCGTTATTCATTTTTTTTTTTATCTCTTGGATATACAAAGACGGAACAAGACATTTGACTATCGCTTCAAGTATACCGTATTGCTACAGAGTAAGTGTGGTTTATACAGAAATCAGGTGACAGTAATGTGAAGTAGGTCGGTGCCCCTGGACAGTTGTAAGTAAAACACGCCGACTTCCTGAGGGTATTGCTGGGATCGATTCTTGCACTAAAATATTCACACCATGCGGAAGGAAGTTTACAGTCTCCTAGAGAGCCAGTTTATGGACATTCCCATTTAACTACTAACAAACTTGCTCTACTACTGATCTCATAATGTGATTATAATTATCTGCAAACTTGCTGTTTCGATATTCTCTTTCTCTGCTAATCGGCTAACAATCCGATACACGACCGTCTGCCTCCATACGATGTAGCGTTATTTCGGTCCGTCCCTTCTTGTACAACAATGAAACATTACATTGTAACATAAGTAATTAAGGAACAACCAGGGTTTTCACAGGTTGTCAAGCGAATGCTTCATTCCTGTCCCTCCAGTGTCGGCAGGTGTCTCGGCGGTGTATGATGTACCCACGCGTGCAAAAGTTTTCCGATGGACGAGGGGGTTGAAGAGACAAGGGGAATAAAATTCTATGATCGTTTAGTTTAGCCTAGTGAAAGCAAAGGTCAAGTTTACCTGCTGAATAACATTGACGTTACCCTCCACCGACCACTGAATTATCGTGCCTAGCAGTCTACCCAACAAAAATAATAATAACAATAATAACAATGATGATGATGATGATGATGATGATGATGATGATAACGGTACTGAAAGCTGACCAGGATGACTTATATGCTGACATTCTGATCCCAAGGCTGCCAGTTCAGACCCGGTCTGGTTCGATGGTTTCTACGTTAGGCTAAAAGTGAAATGCATCATATCAGTTTTACCAACATTTAAAGAACTCCTTCGTGAAACCTCGGACATACCAGTGACGTTAATGTGATTTTGTATATGAACTGTCATTATCAAACAAAATAATTCTTTTATTTATTTCGTTGGTCGTTAAGTAATTTGGTAACTTGGTGGCTATATTAATTGTAGTAGTATGTCCATATAATCTGTTCTTGAGAACTGTAACAAAGGAAATAATGTACTTATTTTCGAAACAAGATACACCTAATTTTAAATACCACGTAGTTTAATATTATATTAATTATTATCGCTAGCCTAATAAAGGTAGAAGCATTTCGTTCGAGAAGAAACTACAAGTCTGAGAATTGCAAATGCATTTAAAAATAGAAAGGGAGATTAAAGTGGTTGAGATATGTGTGGCCAGAGAAGAAGAGAGAGAAAATGACGTCAATAAGAAAAGCATCGACAAATACCTAAGTTGATACTGGAGAGTTTTATAAAACCATTTACGTTTCATCTGGCAAGATTGTGTTTATTTTCCACTGAGGTTTAATACCTGTGCGCCGAACTCACTGGTCAGGTATAAGGAAACTCAATCGTCCTGGTGCAACTAATTGATCAGAAACTCGCCTCCCTCCCATCCTGTATGCATCGGAATACATTTGCTCGCGTCTGTACATTGTGTCGAAACGTAGACATTTTAATTCCAGTCATAACCTAGCGTATTTACATATTTACGAGGTTAATAAAAACAACGTCAAACTACTCAACATTGTCATGAACTACAGTTTAAATAACTAGCATTTTGTTATGAATTACGTGTGTGCTTCTACAGCAACGGATTCTTATCTCAGCCTTCTGTAAAGGAAGTCAAGCGTCAACTTTTGAAGAGTAACCAAAGACAAAGCATCTCTGGGGAAAATAAT
Organism: Mantis religiosa; assembly: GCA_030765055.1. NCBI lineage: Eukaryota > Metazoa > Arthropoda > Insecta > Mantodea > Mantidae > Mantis > Mantis religiosa. Next base: position 121,593 of record JAUKNK010000320.1, on the reverse strand, counting down.
CTCGGCATGTTCACAAAAACAGATCCATCGTCGGTTATTGAGTTAGGACTGACTGTCAGAGCGCGTTGAAGGAGTTTAACAGGCAGGCTTCGCCCCAAACAAAGTTTCTGCTCCTTCCAATAAACGTCAAGCAAGTTTGTAGAGAGAAAAGATATTTGACGTCAGAATAACTCGACTAATGCATGACCTACCTTGTTGTACTAACACAAGCGCCTGATGATGATCATGATGATGACGATGATGATCATCATGAAGGATAAACATACAGATAAGCTCTGGGCTATCATAACACTGTATACCATTTACTAGAGGTTACTAGTGGTACTATACATTTTGTTACAGTCCAGTGAAGGAGGACCATGATCATGATGAAGGATAGCCATACAGATAAGCTCTGGTCTATCATAACACTGTATACCATTTACTAGAGGTTACTAGTGCTACTATACATTTTGTTACAGTCCAGTGAAGGTGGACCATGATCATGATGAAGGATAGACACACAGATAAGCTCTGGTCTATCATAACACTGTATACCATTTACTAGAGGTTACTAGTGGTACTATACATTTTGTTACAGTCCAGTGAAGGAGGACCATGATCATGCTGAAGGATAGACACACAGATAAGCTCTGGTCTATCATAACACTGTATACCATTTACCAGAGGTTACTAGTGCTACTATACATTTTGTTACAGTCCAGTGAAGGAGGACCATGATCATGCTGAAGGATAGACACACAGATAAGCTCTGGTCTATCATAACACTGTATACCATTTACTAGAGGTTACTAGTGGTACTATACATTTTGTTACAGTCCAGTGAAGGTGGACCATGATCATGATGAAGGATAGACATACAGATAAGCTCTGGTCTATCATAACACTGTATACCATTTACTAGAGGTTACTGGTGGTACTATACATTTTGTTACAGTCCAGTGAAGGTGGACCATGATCATGATGAAGGATAGACATACAGGTAAGCTCTGGTCTATCATAACACTGTATACCATTTACTAGAGGTTACTGGTGGTACTATACATTTTGTTACAGTCCAGTGAAGGAGGACCATGATCATGATGAAGGAAAGACATACAGATAAGCTCTGGTCTATCATAACACTGTATACCATTTACTAGAGGTTACTAGTGGTACTATACATTTTGTTACAGTCCAGTGAAGGTGGACCATGATCATGATGAAGGATAGACACACAGATAAGCTCTGGTCTATCATAACACTGTATACCATTTACTAGAGGTTACTGGTGGTACTATACATTTTGTTACAGTACAGTGGAGGAGGACCATGATCATGATGAAGAATAGACATACAGATAAGCTCTGGTCTATCATAACACTGTATACCATTTACTAGAGGTTACTAGTGGTACTATACATTTTGTTACAGTCCAGTGAAGGTGGACCATGATCATGATAAAGGATAGACATACAGATAAGCTCTGGTCTATCATAACACTGTATACCATTTACTAGAGGTTACTAGAGGTACTATACATTTTGTTACAGTCCAGTGAAGGAGGACCATGATCATGATGAAGGATAGACATACAGATAAGCTCTGGTCTATCATAACACTGTATACCATTTACTAGAGGTAACTAGTGGTGCTATACATTTTGTTACAGTCCAGTGAAGGTGGACCATGATCATGATGAAGGATAGACACACAGATAAGCTCTGGTCTATCATAACACTGTATACCATTTACTAGAGGTTACTAGTGGTACTATACATTTTGTTACAGTCCAGTGAAGGTGGACCATGATCATGATGAAGGATAGACATACAGATAAGCTCCAGTCTATCATAACACTGTATACCATTTACTAGAGGTTACTAGTGGTACTATACATTTTGTTACAGTCCAGTGAAGGAGGACCATGATCATGATGAAGGATAGACATACAGATAAGCTCTGGTCTATCATAACACTGTATACCATTTACTAGAGGTTACTAGTGGTACTATACATTTTGTTACAGTCCAGTGAAGGTGGACCATGATCATGATGAAGGATAGACATACAGATAAGCTCTGGTCTATCATAACACTGTATACCATTTACTAGAGGTTACTAGTGGTACTATACATTTTGTTACAGTCCAGTGAAGGTGGACCATGATCATGATGAAGGATAGACATACAGATAAGCTCCAGTCTATCATAACACTGTATACCATTTACTAGAGGTTACTAGTGGTACTATACATTTTGTTACAGTCCAGTGAAGGAGGACCATGATCATGATGAAGGATAGACACACAGATAAGCTCTGGTCTATCATAACACTGTATACCATTTACTAGAGGTTACTAGTGGTACTATACATTTTGTTACAGTCCAGTGAAGGTGGACCATGATCATGATGAAGGATAGACATACAGGTAAGCTCTGGTCTATCATAACACTGTATACCATTTACTAGAGGTTACTAGTGGTACTATACATTTTGTTACAGTCCAGTGAAGGCGGACCATGATCATGATGAAGGATAGACATACAGATAAGCTCTGGTCTATCATAACACTGTATACCATTTACTAGAGGTTACTAGTGGTACTATACATTTTGTTACAGTCCAGTGAAGGTGGACCATGATCATGATGAAGGATAGACATACAGATAAGCTCTGGTCTATCATAACACTGTATACCATTTACTAGAGGTTACTAGTGGTACTATACATTTTGTTACAGTCCAGTGAAGGCGGACCAAGATCATGATGAAGGATAGACATACAGATAAGCTCTGGTCTATCATAACACTGTATACCATTTACTAGAGGTTACTAGTGGTACTATACATTTTGTTACAGTCCAGTGAAGGAGGACCATGATCATGATGAAGGATAGACACACAGATAAACTCTGGTCTATCATAACACTGTATACCATTTACTAGAGGTTACTAGTGGTACTATACATTTTGTTACAGTCCAGTGAAGGTGGACCATGATCATGATGAAGGATAGACATACAGATAAGCTCTGGTCTATCATAACACTGTATACCATTTACTAGAGGTTACTAGTGGTACTATACATTTTGTTACAGTCCAGTGAAGGAGGACCATGATCATGATGAAGGATAGACATACAGATAAGCTCTGGTCTATCATAACACTGTATACCATTTACTAGAGGTTACTAGTGGTACTACACATTTTGTTACAGTCCAGTGAAGGAGGACCATGATCATGATGAAGGATAGACATACAGATAAGCTCTGGTCTATCATAACACTGTATACCATTTACTAGAGGTTACTAGTGGTACTATACATTTTGTTACAGTCCAGTGAAGGAGGACCATGATCATGATGAAGGATAGAAGCTGTGCTGTATCAAAGCGCTAGTTTCTAATGTCACTCTTGTGAGGACGGTTGATGGACTACCATACCTGCGTCATCGTGCTCCTCAGAGTGTTGTACCGAAGTGGGCAAAGTTCTGGCTGACGTTACCACCATCATGACTGGCACACAACTGAAGGAGGTCACATTTCAGTCACGTGACTTAACTTATGGTGTTCATATTGATCGTCAGTTGTTACGTTCATCGCGTGACCAAGGTGCAATTACATATTGAACCGCTGCACATCGCCATGTCCCATGTCTGGGATGCAAACCCCGTACTCCGCCTATGTTTTCTATTAGATAAAACATTTTGAAATTCAATTTGCTCTCTTTGTCTGCCGTAGAGTAGGTAGCAAACATTCCTTGCACAAGTCCAATAGAATCTTTTCCAAAAAATACACGTTATATGCTAAGTCGTGTTGTGTTGGAGTGCTTGTTAGTGCTCGTGCTAAAAGAATTCCCATTTCTGGATCATTACTTCAGACTCAAGCTTTAGAGACAACAAGAAAATTAGACAAAGACAATTTGAGAACTTCTAATGGATGACTCGAGAGTTTCAAACATCTGAATGTTGTGTGTGGTGAAACAAATGATGTTGATATACAGACAGTTGAAGACAGAGAAACTAGACGATACACTACAATTATTGTATGTAAGTTGTAAATATACTACATAATACATATCAGTTTATTATTATTTACACTTCACTCTATATTATTACTTCACTGTAAACCTGTACGACTACTTCGTAATTTCCTTGTATTCAAATAAGACGGAAAACAAATGAAGGGACGATCGTGTTCTGTTTTAGAAAGTCATGGCAATTTTCATTTACTATATGTTTGAGTATTTTATTTCATTTTTTATTTAGTAGCGAGGCGTGTCTTTCAAATCGACATAATTTGGGATGCCCAGGTTTCAATATAAGGTGAAAGCTGTTATATTTACGTGACAAATAGGGATTCTTTGAAAGGTTTTCAATATTTTTAAACAAATCACTTTACATAAACGTAGATAAACATAGATAAGTTTAGTGTGGCATCTCTTTAAGTGTGATTATTGCCATGATGACAGTGTACCAAAGTAAGGAGTTCTCACGGAGTTATGGGTTACTCATTGTAAGGTCACAGTCTTCCGGAAGAGTGCATTGCTGCAGTTGTTGTCGTCATGATAATTAACAGCCTGACACATGTAACCTTGTTATATCCAGCGCGCGTTACCATGGCAACCTGCAGTAGCCAGTTATCTGTTTTATTCTGTACAACACAAAACATTGCTGCTTCATTTTATTGCAGTTCAACATTTCATGAACTCGTGTATACAACGCTTAGCATTCCACCCGAAACACACAACAACAATAACAACAAAGAAATGAAATAGCAATCTTAACCCGTGACATCATAACAGCCCAAAAACAGATTGAATTATTAAAAGAAACAGTAGAAAAAGACATAAACAGATGGACATTGTGTTCAAACACACATTTTATATCAAATACATTTTTTGTTATAATTATTTCCCATTGTAGGTAGTCAAACAATCTGTAGAAGCATTTCCATGAAGCAGACACGGCAGTAACTGTTTTGTACTGAGCGTGCACACGTAAAAAACGGAAACACGTAGTTGGCAACACTGCCATTAAGCTATAAGAGCATCAAAACTTTATACGAAGAAGAACAAACATCTACTTCCGTCTGTGAGGGGAAAGTTTGCAAACTTGGTTATTCCGCCTTCGTTTCTTTCGCGAGTTTTCTTGTTTACGCGATGCAAAGCGGCCTCAAACAGATTACTGTTGCCATGGCAACCTGCATATTGGCAACATCCCACTTAACGGATATTGCATTGTATTAATTACAGTTAGGTACATCCTCTGTCCATACATTACAACAACCTTACTCCAAAATGTCTTCCATCACATCAACAGAAACAAAACAATGGCGAGGCATGACTTTCAAAGTGACAGAAGCTCCAAATAATAACTTTCACTAAAATAGGAGAGAATAATGACTCAAAGAACTAAGGCTACTCTTTAGTACTCTTTCTATTGTACAGTCACACGTAGATCCAGTAGCGAGGCGTAACTTTCAAAGTGAGGGAAGCTCCAAATAATAATTGTCATTAAAATAGGAGAGAATAATGACTCAAAGAACTAAGGCTACTCTTTAGTACTCTTTCTATTGTACAGTCACACGTAGGTCCAGTAGCGAGGCGTGACTTTCAAAGTGAGCGAAGCTCCAAATAATAATTGTCATTAAAATAAGAGAGAATAATGACTCAAAGAACTAAGGCTACTCTTTAGTACTCTTTCTATTGTACGTCACACGTAGGTCCAGTAGCATTACTTTTCCAGTTACTTTCTTATAACTGATAAATAAACAACAATATTGCTAAATTTTTCGTAAGTGAACGGTTTCCGAGATATTCCTTGTTGTTTATCTGAATTTTCACAAACTTATACTTTTCTCAAATTGTAAGTACTTATTTGTTTTCTTATTTCGTGGACTAAGTATTAAATTTTCGGGTGTGATAGGAAGCTGCACCAAGTGACCATAAGGTACGCAATGCAGAGAGTGATTAAATAAACAAAGCAACATTTGAAGAGTTGCCTGTGGTTTCTAACATAGTGACAAATTTAAACGTTGATGGCAGCACTTCATGTAATATTAAAGGGGACCCGCAGGAAACACATCGTCCGGAAATACGAATGGCACAGCAAATAAAAGCGGAAGAAGGATATTACGAAAAGTTGCTGGGGGGAAAAGCTAAGGTGGCGTGATATAGGGTGTTTAAAAACAAACTTCACCAGGTTCTACAATATAACTACGGCGTTAAAGTAGGGGACTAGATATTTCTTGTCGAGATTTGATCAGAAACAATGAAGTTAGACTCTGAACACTTTTTAACAAATAGACTTTATGTTTTATATCATACGTTACCCCGATTTATCTATTTCTTTGTTCCTGATGTTCCTAAAATGCTCTTTAAGCCTAATGTTCAAATTCCATTTAGTTTTGTCAATGTAAAAATTGTCACAGACTTTGCAATTTATCCGGTACACATCTGAGTTTTGTCTGTGGATTTTTCGCTTGTATTAAGTGATTTCAAAAGTTGGCTCTATGGTCGTTATCAAAGCAATGTTCTGCTAGTCTACACTTCTCAGGTTGCATTAAACAAATGCTCCGTTCGTTTATTCTGGTAGCGATGGTTCTTCCGGTTTGTCCTATATACGGTGTCCCACATTCACAGGTAACTGCTTAACTTGATGATCAAGCTGTATAGATCTGTGCTTCTTAAGCCGACTGACTTCCATTTTAAGGCCGGTTTCCAAGAGATTTCTAATCGTCTCTTCAGCTGGCTTGTTTCCTGAGAATATCTTGAACAAAGTAAAATGTGCATATTTGATAGCGTAGTTTCTGGAATACAGACCAGGCCTTAGTATGCTAACTTATTTTTTTTCCGTTATTCAGTTTTTAAAACAAACTATATAAAACAGTTTAGAAATTCTTCAGATATGATCTACTTGACACCTAATTAACTAAGCCTACAGGTTACTGGATTCACGTAACCTTAGAAATCTACTCATCTAATCTATCTGAAAGGTCTTTCTAGTTTTTACTTCTACTTCATCAATATAATACAAATTTACATTTCTACTACAGCTTTAGTTACTGTAACAAACTACGAAACACTTTCTGTTCTACAACTGGTATCCAAAGCTTCCTTCTACTGGTATCCAGGGCTGACATCAGTAGATGGAGTTGGTTCATCACTCCGAGATATCATCTTCCCTCTTCTACATAATCATTTGTGTCTGACCGCCGTGATTCTCTCCATATACTTCCTCTGGCTCTTTCTTTGCGTGGCTTCTACTCTTCCTTCTGATAACCTCAACTGGCGTCTTCTATTCATCGGTCGTGTGTCTTACATCTTCTCAAGTCTGATAATATTATCTTAGATAATATTCTTTTGTCGTCGGTTGCAATATTCCTATACTGCTTGCAGCGGAGAATAAAGTAGATGTAAACAAAACCACGTGACCGTTGATCGTAGCGCGCCTTCTTCACAATTCCCTTGATAAAGTACTGCTACTGAGATGTGGAGTCTTGAGTTCGTTTTGCTAAAGCGCACAAGTGCGTACTAAGCATATTTCAACTATAATATATAGTTAAGTTAGTTTGTAATTGCGCGCGTATATTGAAGCGGACAGGCGTATCCAGTGGTGAATCATGGTGGAATACTGTTAAATATACGCGCGTAAAGCCCTAAGAAAGTGCTCACAAAATAATAATATTGAATGTATTTAACAAGTTGTGTGAAAATTTTCCAGAACTTGCTATCGATGAAGTGGTGAAGTTAACATCTGAGTTTACTGGTGTGCCGGTTTCCAGCATTCATAGTACAAGCGAGGAAAAAGCCACATTCGGTGAAGTTCCAACTCCCGGCAAGAAGAGACCATGTGACAGATCAGTGTTGGAGTTATCTGTGATGGGTTTGTGACACGACCTTCAAACTGCAAGATGTGCTGACGCTAGTAGACGCAACGTTCCATGTTGTAACACCTGATTGCTGGAATGGCTGTTGTGGAAAAATGCGTGATACATCTAGGGGTTGATGGATCGACCGACACGGAGACGTAGGACCTGGAGGGTATCGAACCAATTAACGTAAGTAGCATTAATTTTCATGGATATTAATACTGTGTTGCGTGATACTTAGCTCGAAAAATGTGCCTTAAATGTCGAAAATTTATATTAATATTATACGTAACGAAGCGATTAAGCGGTTGGCTTGAACAAATACGTGTTTTTTTGTGTTGTAGATGTGTATTCATATTATTAATACATATTAATATTATACGTAACGAAGCGATTAAGCGGTTGGCTTGAACAAATACGTGTTTTTTTGTGTTGTAGATGTGTATTCATATTATTAATACATATTAATATTATACTTAACGAAGCGGTGACAGTACTGTCATTCCGAACGCACGTGGACGCGGAGTGATACGTACTTCATTCTCTCGTTGGACATAGTAAAGCTCCGGAAAACCCAATTTTCAAGTTCAAGGTATCGACTTCAAGGAGCTCACAAAATCAAAATTCAACAGTCAACATTAGCTAAGGATGTTAGGAAGGTCCTAACAAAACGTGTCCTAGGTAAACACAAACAATATAAGGAGCATGGAGTATTAATTCAGTTCAAAATTATACTAATTTTGTGCTTCACTGTATCTAGTGCTTACTCATAACAATACTCCTGCTTTTTTTGTTTATATTTTCCAATACTTATAGTTTTCTCAAGTCGTTATTCATGTTTTTATCTCTTGGACATACAAAGACATGACAAAACGTTTGACTATCAGTTAAGGTACTGTACTGCCACAATAAGACAGACAATGTGACGTGAGCCGCCACTGAAGCACATCAGCGGCTAATGGAACTAGTAAGACCCCTAATGCGTGTTTTTCCTCCATTACTGCGAGCTGATACAGATCTAATCACTGAGGGAGTATATCCGCTTGGGTACATTCTCCAACATAACACAAGATTGGAATTCCCTCAACCTGGTGCCAGGTCAATATCTACACTCAGGGGAGAGCAAGGAGTGAAGAGCCGCACACCAACTGAACAAACAACCGGAATATCAAACTTACTGTTTGATTACTAAACAAAACTTACCCTACGAGAAATGAAATATATAAAAATATATAGCATTAGCTATTTCCAACATATCCCTGTTATTGGTTTGTATGTTTACTTTTTGTATACCACGTACTGTATTGCATTTAGAAAGTTGGATACGTATTTTGTTGTCCACTGAATGTCCGTGAGCCTATGAAAAGCATAACTCAATAACAAAAAGTACCAAACTAACAATTAATTTCTCTAATAATAATGATATTAGAAATGATGATAATGATGAAAAGTGGGTAGAGAAGGCGTTATCTCCGTTACAGTTGCATGAATAAAAGTGCGGTACATAACAATATAGAGGGCTAGAGTTAATTATAATGGCATGTATCGAGGGGGGGGGGAGGTCTGTTAATGGCGTGATAATCCGTTACAGTCGGACGAGCGGCTTTTGTCTGTAGCTGACCTCTTTAATAACGCTGGCACGCTTCCACTTCTGAGGCGGGGCACATTCATAGCACCATACATTTCTTTATATTGGTTTCCGATACTTATACATTTCTGAAATAGAACATCCTTACTGGACATGCAAAGAGAATTGAATCTCAAAGCGAACACCTCTACAGACATCTATCACCAACATTCGGGTTAAATCTCGTTAACCAGGGCCAAATTTGAAAGGAAAAAAAATGATCAAATTTATCAGTTCAGTTTCTCCCAATTCCTGAATTATTTCCATGGTTGTTCGTGCAGTATGTAACGTTGCAATAGAACTCTATTTCTGTTAACTATTGCTGGGTATCTCTGTCTCTAAATGTCACAAACTCGTTCGTATCAATCGTCCGCCCGTTTGGAGCAAACTCTCAGTGAATCACATCTTCAAAATTCCACCAGACAAACAACATTACTTTGGTAACGATAACTTTGACAGGTTGGTGGGGATCAAGCATCAGGGTATCGATAATATAGCCATGTTTCATCCAAGCGACAATTCTCCTGACAGATCTATCATACATGTGATTACAGATAAGCTGACGACAGATGTCCACTCTACGTTCAGCCTGTTGAGGTGTCAGTTCATGAGGTACAGATCTACAGCAGAGGAAGACAGCTTCGAGAGTTGTGACGTATTTCAGCCGGGAGCGAGGCCTGCAGTACGTGTGACGTCAGACAAGAGCCGTGTAGTACCAACTTGCCTATATAAATGGCGCTGCGAGTACAGAATCTGAGGGTTCATACAGGTGTAGCACACTCTATGACAACAATGTAGCTGCCACGTACCTAATGGAACTGTTAAATTTACAATGTGACGTACTTCAGCCGGGAGTGAGGCCTGCAGTGCGTGTGACGTCAGACAAGAGCCGTGTAGTAGCAGCTTGCCTATATAAATGGCGCTGCGAGTACAGAATCTGAGGGTTCATGCAGGTGTAGCACACTCTATGACAACAATGTAGCTGCCACGTACCTAATGGAACTGTTAAATTTACAATGTGACGTATTTCAGCCGGGAGTGAGGCCTGCAGTACGTGTGACGTCAGACAAGAGCCGTGTAGTACCAACTTGCTTATATAAATGACGCTACGAGTACAGAATCTGAGGTTCAGTCAGGTGTAGCAAACTCTATGACAACAATGTAGCTGCCATGTACCTAATGGAACTGTTAAATTTACAATGTGACGTATTTCAGTCAAGAGCGAGGCCTGCAGTACGTGTGACGTCAGACAAGAGCCATGTAGTACCAACTTGCCTATATAAATGACGCTGCGAGTACAGAATCTGAGGGTTCAGTCAGGTGTAGCACACTCTATGACAACAATGTAGCTGCCACGTACCTAATGAAACTGTTAAATTTACAATGTGACGTATTTCAGCCGGGAGTGAGGCCTGCAGTGCGTGTGAGGTCAGACAAGAGCCGTGTAGTACCAACTTGTATATATAAATGGCGCTGCGAGTACAGAATCAGTACTCTCTATGACAACAATGTAGCTGCCACGTACCTAATGGAACTGTTAAATTTACAATGTGACGTATTTCAGTCAAGAGCGAGGCCTGCAGTACGTGTGACGTCAGACAAGAGCCGTGTAGTACCAACTTGCATATATAAATGGCGCTGCGAGTACAGAATCAGTACCCTCTATGACAACAATGTAGCTGCCACGTACCTAATGGAACTGTTAAATTTACAATGTGACGTATTTCAGCCGGGAGCGAGGCCTGCAGTACCTGTGACGTCAGACAAGAGCCGTGTAGTACCAACTTGCCTATATAAATGGCGCTGCGAGTACAGAATCTGAGGGTTCAGACAGGTGCAGCACACTCTATGACAACAATGTAACTGCCATGTACCTAATGGAACTGTTAAATTTACAATGTGACGTATTTCAGCCGGGAGCGAGGTCTGCAGTACGTGTGACGTCAGACAAGAGCCGTGTAGTACCAACTTGCCTATATAAATGGCGCTGCCAGTACAGAATCTGAGGGTTCAGACAGGTGCAGCACACTCTATGACAACAATGTAGCTGTCACGTACCTAATGGAACTGTTAAATTTACAATGTGACGTATTTCAGCCGGGAGCGAGGTCTGCAGTACGTGTGACGTCAGACAAGAGCCGTGCAGTAGCAACTTGCCTATATAAATGACGCTGCGAGTACAGAATCTGAGGGTTCAAACAGGTGTAGCACACTCTATGACAACAATGTAGCTGTCACGTACCTAATGGAACTGTTAAATTTACAATGTGACGTATTTCAGCCGGGAGCGAGGCCTGCAGTACGTGTGACGTCAGACAAGAGCCGTGTAGTACCAACTTGCCTATATAAATGACGCTGCGAGTACAGAATCTGAGGTTCAGACAGGTGTAGCACACTCTATGACAACAATGTAGCTGCCACGTACCTAATGGAACTGTTAAATTTACAATGTGACGATTTATTGAAGGACAAATGTACACACAAGGAAGACTTGGCTGATTTTTACAATAATGTCCCCCAGAGCAGATTTCCAAGGTTGTATTCACTTGCCGCACGGACATTGTGTATGTTATGTAATTAGCTAAGTACCTTGTCGGATCACAATCTATCATGCAGTCTTCGATTACAAATTTCCCAGACATTACATCCTGACACTGATTAACTAGTTAAAGAAAAACGAAGCAGAAAGTGTCGGAAAATTAATTTAATTAATTAATTGTCGGTACGCCTAAAGCCCCAGGTGGTGGTAGTTGGGACTGAATTGACTAGGAGCCCAGCCTGCCCCAGAACGCAGTGTAGGTGATGGTTGAGTTGAATTTCAGGTAAGGATCGGTGTTAGGGAAGTAGGTTCTTCTTCCGTATTCTGAAGAGTCCTGTCTTGGAGCTCTGTTCGGTTGATATTCCTGGTGGTTCGCTACTGTTGAAGCTGACGATGTTCCTGATGAGCCTGGCCGGAGGTACCCGATCTCCTGCCCCCTCGAGTGCAACCGAATCCGAACAACTCCCAATCAGGAGGGGCTTGAATGTTGGGCCCAAGGTTCCTCTAGCAACGTCAGAGGTACCACGAGTGCTAAGGGTCCGCAGCGCTCGCACCACGGCAGCTGAAGGGGACGGATCCATTTTCCAAAATACCAAAATCAGTGAAACCACTTAATAACAGTTGACAATTTCTATTTCACTTTAACATTCAACAAAAACTTCCCCAATTGTCTGATCTGACACCGATTTGTGAATATTTTCTTAATTTTACTTCTCAACCACCTTTCTCTTATCAGCTTTTTGCTCTAATAACACTGGGCAACAAAAAATAATTTTTGAATGTTTTGAGCACTTCATGAGGCAATTCCTACTAATTTTGGGTTGAGAGAAACAAATATGACAATGAAAAAATTTTATTAGCTCTAGTTTCTATGATATACACAAGGTGGAAGTATTACATATTAACGGATTGAGAGAAAAGGATACATTTAATTACATACATGCTAACAACAATGAAAGTGCATTTGATTTTTTAACTGGTAATTACGTGCTAAGAGTTCTAAATTGCTGGGAAAATACTTCGCAGATAGTCGTGTCTGAAGAGAATCATGACTTCGTCGTCTTTTAGCTTGCCTCTTGTGATGGAGTTCCGCAGAATCCCTATACAAAGACCAAGCATTACTTCATTCCAACGGTCCTGATATCTTTGTTCCATAACAGAAATGTCCTGAAGGAATCTCTCCCCATGTTCATCACTAACAACTCCACAACTAGGAGGGAAAAAGTCTAGGTGGGAGTGGAGAAAATGGATCTTAAGGGACATGTTGCATCCTGCAGGAGCACTGTCACCAAATGCTTGTAGTTGTCATCTCTTTTGTTGCCTAAAAATCCAAGAACAACGCCCTTGAAGGCTTCCCAAGCTTCCTTTTCTTTCCCCTCTAAAATTTGGTCAAATGCAGGATCCTTTACAAGTTCTCTTATTTGTGGTCCGACAAAAATGCCTTCCTTAACTTTTGCATCACTTAATTTCCAAAATTTCTCTCTGATTGTGTTTCGTTATTTGACAGTTGTGCCAACTCCCAAAAAATTACCCCAAATTTAAAATCTTCACTCTAAAAAATGAAATGTCACTTTATCTTCAAACCAATTCCTAATCTATCATTTTATGGTGATTTTTGAATTGAGCAGATGGAAATACATGTATATGAACTATGTTTAAGCCCGAAACATTTTCATTGTTGCCCAGTGCTATCTGTACCTCTACATTCCCATAAAATATATTCTCCTCTTCTTTATCCCCATAGATTGGACAGGGTTCTTGTACAAGCCCTATATCTTTTAATTTCCCTACCCTAAAAGATACTAATAAATAGCTTGGTTGTACTGTACTGTATTTTCACATTACGAAAGTACGTATAAAGAGATATGTAACAAACCCACGTACCATGAGTGCATAATGCACTGGTTGAACTGAATGGGGAACAGCCAGTATAATCGCTGAATGTGCTAGGCAAGTGTTTACAGCGGAGAAGGTGGGTATTTGAAGCAAACAGAAGATCATCTTGGTATATAAAACTCACTGACTCACTCTCTAGAGAGATAGCTTTCAAAGAAAAGAGATCCGCGAGCGTAACCTAAATCCTGTTTGAAAACACACACTGGTAGCAAAAGTTGTTCCTCATCACAAATATTGTGCAACCCAATTTTGGATTACATATCAACCACAGCGTGTGAGGTCAGAAAACTTGACTATTCAGCAGATGTTCCCATCTCTGTAACTCGTCCAAATAATAGTCGGCGTTTTTCAACATAGTCTCCTTGTAACTCTACACACTTCTCCCAGCGATGTTGTCATCTCTGTAACACGTCAAAATAGTACTCGGCGTTTTTCAACATAGTCTCCTTGTAACTCTACACACTTCTCCCAGCGATGCTGTCATCTCTGTAACTCGTCCAAATAGTACTCGGCGTTTTTCAACATAGTCTCCTTGTAACTCTACACACTTCTCCCAGCGATGTTGTCATCTCTGTAACTCGTCCAAATAGTACTCGGCGTTTTTCAACATAGTCTCCTTGTAACTCTACACACTTCTCCCAGCGATGCTGTCATCTCTGTAACTCGTCAAAATAGTACTCGGCGTTTTTCAACATAGTCTCCTTGTAACACTACACACTTCTCCCAGCGATGCTCCCATCTCTGTAACTCGTCAAAATAGTACTCGGCGTTTTTCAACATAGTCTCCTTGTAACTCTACACACTTCTCCCAGCGATGCTGTCATCTCTGTAACTCGTCCAAATAGTACTCGGCGTTTTTCAACATAGTCTCCTTGTAACACTACACACTTCTCCCAGCGATGCTCCCATCTCTGTAACTCGTCAAAATAGTACTCGGCGTTTTTCAACATAGTCTCCTTGTAACACTACACACTTCTCCCAGCGATGCTCCCATTTCTGTAACCCGTCCAAATAGTACTCGACGTTTTTCAACATAGTCTCCTTGTAACAGTACACACTTCTCCCAGCGATGTTCCCATATCTGTAACTCGTCAAAATAGTACTCGGCGTTTTTCAACATAGTCTCCTTGTAACACTACACACTTCTCCCAGCGATGTTCCCATATCTGTAACTCGTCAAAATAGTACTCGGCGTTTTTCAACATAGTCTCCTTGTAACACTACACACTTCTCCCAGCGATGCTCCCATATCTGTAACTCGTCCAAATAATACTCGGCGTTTTTCAACATAGTCTCCTTGTAACTCTACACACTTCTCCCAGCGATGCTCCCATCTCTGTAACTCGTCAAAATAGTACTCGGCGTTTTTCAACATAGTCTCCTTGTAACACTACACACTTCTCCCAGCGATGTTCCCATATCTGTAACTCGTCCAAATAGTACTCGGCGTTTTTGAACATAGTCTCCTTGTAACACTACACACTTCTCCCAGCGATGTTCCCATCTCTGTAACTCGTCAAAATAGTACTCGACGTTTTTCAACATAGTCTCCTTGTAACACTACACACTTCTCACAGCAATGCTCCCATATCTGTAACTCGTCCAAATAGTACTCGGCGTTTTTCAACATAGTCTCCTTGTAACACTACACACTTCTCCCAGCGATGTTCCCATCTCTGTAACTCGTCAAAATAGTACTCGGCGTTTTTCAACATAGTCTCCTTGTAACACTACACACTTCTCCCAGCGATGCTCCCATTTCTGTAACTCGTCAAAATAGTACTCGGCGTTTTTCAACATAGTCTCCTTGTAACACTACACACTTCTCCCAACGATGTTCCCATATCTGTAACCCGTCCAAATAGTACTCGACGTTTTTCAACATAGTCTCCTTGTAACACTACACACTTCTCCCAGCGATGCTCCCATCTCTGTAACTCGTCAAAATAGTACTCGGCGTTTTTCAACATAGTCTCCTTGTAACTCTACACACTTCTCCCAGCGATGCTGTCATCTCTGTAACTCGTCCAAATAGTACTCGGCGTTTTTCAACATAGTCTCCTTGTAACACTACACACTTCTCCCAGCGATGCTCCCATCTCTGTAACTCGTCAAAATAGTACTCGGCGTTTTTCAACATAGTCTCCTTGTAACACTACACACTTCTCCCAGCGATGCTCCCATCTCTGTAACCCGTCCAAATAGTACTCGACGTTTTTCAACATAGTCTCCTTGTAACAGTACACACTTCTCCCAGCGATGTTCCCATATCTGTAACTCGTCAAAATAGTACTCGGCGTTTTTCAACATAGTCTCCTTGTAACACTACACACTTCTCCCAGCGATGTTCCCATATCTGTAACTCGTCAAAATAGTACTCGGCGTTTTTCAACATAGTCTCCTTGTAACACTACACACTTCTCCCAGCGATGCTCCCATCTCTGTAACCCGTCCAAATAGTACTCGACGTTTTTCAACATAGTCTCCTTGTAACAGTACACACTTCTCCCAGCGATGTTCCCATATCTGTAACTCGTCAAAATAGTACTCGGCGTTTTTCAACATAGTCTCCTTGTAACACTACACACTTCTCCCAGCGATGTTCCCATATCTGTAACTCGTCAAAATAGTACTCGGCGTTTTTCAACATAGTCTCCTTGTAACACTACACACTTCTCCCAGCGATGCTCCCATATCTGTATCTCGTCCAAATAATACTCGGCGTTTTTCAACATAGTCTCCTTGTAACTCTACACACTTCTCCCAGCGATGCTCCCATCTCTGTAACTCGTCAAAATAGTACTCGGCGTTTTTCAACATAGTCTCCTTGTAACACTACACACTTCTCCCAGCGATGTTCCCATATCTGTAACTCGTCCAAATAGTTCTCGGCGTTTTTCAACATAGTCTCCTTGTAACACTACACACTTCTCCCAGCGATGTTCCCATCTCTGTAACTCGTCAAAATAGTACTCGACGTTTTTCAACATAGTCTCCTTGTAACACTACACACTTCTCACAGCAATGCTCCCATATCTGTAACTCGTCCAAATAGTACTCGACGTTTTTCAACATAGTCTCCTTGTAACACTACACACTTCTCCCAGCGATGTTCCCATCTCTGTAACTCGTCAAAATAGTACTCGGCGTTTTTCAACATAGTCTCCTTGTAACTCTACACACTTCTCCCAGCAATGTTCCCATCTCTGTAACCCGTCCAAATAGTACTCGGCGTTTTTCAACATAGTCTCCTTGTAACTCTACACACTTCTCCCAGCGATGCTGTCATCTCTGTAACTCGTCCAAATAGTACTCGGCGTTTTTCAACATAGTCTCCTTGTAACACTACACACTTCTCCCAGCGATGCTCCCATCTCTGTAACCCGTCCAAATAGTACTCGACGTTTTTCAACATAGTCTCCTTGTAACAGTACACACTTCTCCCAGTGATGCTCTCATCTCTGTAACCAGTCCAAATAGTACTCGACGTTTTTCAACATAGTCTCCTTGTAACTCTACACACTTCTCCCAGCGATGCTCTCATCTCTGTAACCAGTCCAAATAGTACTCGGCGTTTTTCAACATAGTCTCCTTGTAACTCTACACACTTCTCCCAGCGATGCTCCCATCTCTATAACCAGTCCAAATAGTACTCGACGTTTTTCAACATAGTCTCCTTGTAACAGTACACACTTCTCCCAGTGATATTCTCATCTCTGTAACCAGTCCAAATAGTACTCGACGTTTTTCAACATAGTCTCCTTGTAACTCTACACACTTCTCCCAGCGATGCTCTCATCTCTGTAACCAGTCCAAATAGTACTCGGCGTTTTTCAACATAGTCTCCTTGTAACTCTACACACTTCTCCCAGCGATGCTCCCATCTCTATAACCAGTCCAAATAGTACTCGACGTTTTTCAACATAGTCTCCTTGTAACAGTACACACTTCTCCCAGTGATGCTCTCATCTCTGTAACCAGTCCAAATAGTACTCGACGTTTTTCAACATAGTCTCCTTGTAACAGTACACACTTCTCCCAGCGATGCTCCCATCTCTATGACCAGTCCAAATAGTACTCGACGTTTTTCAACATAGTCTCCTTGTAACTCTACACACTACTCCCAGTGATGTTCTCATCTCTGGAACTCGTTCAAATAGTACTCTGCGTTTTTCAACATAGTCTCCTTGTAACTCTACACACTTCTCCCAGTGATGCTCCCATCTCTGTAACTCGTTCAAATAGTACTCGGCGTTTTTCAACATAGTCTCCTTGTAACTCTACACACTTCTCCCAGTGATGTTCCCATCTCTGTAACTCGTCCAAATAATACTCGGCGTTCTTCAACATAGTCTCCTTGTAACTCTACACACCTCTCCCAGGGATGCTGCCATCTCTGTAACTCGTCCAAATAATACTCGGCGTGTTTCAACATAGTCTCCTTGTAACTCTACACACTTCTCCCAGCGATGCTCCCATCTCTGTAACTCGTTCAAATAGTACTCGGCGTTTTTCAACATAGTCTCCTTGTAACTCTACACACTTCTCCCAGCGATGTTCCCATCTCTGTAACCCGTCCAAATAATACTCGGCGTTTTTCAACATAGTCTCCTTGTAACTCTACACACTTCTCCCAGTGATGCTCTCATCTCTGTAACCCGTCCAAATAGTACTCGGCGATTTTCAACATAGTCTCCTTGTAACTCTACACACTTCTCCCAGCGATGCTCTCATCTCTGTAACCCGTCCAAATAGTACTCGGCGTTTTTCAACATAGTCTCCTTGTAACTCTACACACTTCTCCCAGCGATGCTCCCATCTCTGTAACCCGTCCAAATAGTACTCGGCGTTTTTCAACATAGTCTCCTTGTAACTCTACACACTTCTCCCAGCGATGTTCCCATCTCTGTAACTCGTCCAAATAATACTCGGCGTTCTTCAACATAGTCTCCTTGTAACTCTACACACTTCTCCCAGGGATGCTGCCATCTCTGTAACTCGTCCAAATAATACTCGGCGTTTTTCAACATAAACTCCTTGTAACTCTACACACTTCTCCCAGCGATGCTCCCATCTCTGTAACTCGTTCAAATAGTACTCGGCGTTTTTCAACATAGTCTCCTTGTAACTCTACACACTTCTCCCAGCGATGTTCCCATCTCTGTAACCCGTCCAAATAATACTCGGCGTTTTTCAACATAGTCTCCTTGTAACTCTACACACTTCTCCCAGTGATGCTCTCATCTCTGTAACCCGTCCAAATAGTACTCGGCGTTTTTCAACATAGTCTCCTTGTAACTCTACACACTTCTCCCAGCGATGCTCTCATCTCTGTAACCAGTCCAAATAGCACTCGGCGTTTTTCAACATAGTCTCCTTGTAACTCTACACACTTCTCCCAGCGATGTTCCCATCTCTGTAACTCGTTCAAATAATACTCGGCGTTTTTCAACATAGTCTCCTTGTAACACTACACACTTCTCCCAGCGATGTTCCCATCTCTGTAACCCGTCCAAATAGTACTCGGCGTTTTTCAACATAGTCTCCTTGTCACTCTACACACTTCTCTCAGCGATGCTCCCATCTCTGTGACCCGTCCAAATAGTACTCGGCGTTCTTCAACATAGTCTCCTTGTAACTCTACACACTTCTCCCAGCGATGTTCCCATCTCTGTAACCCGTCCAAATAGTACTCGGCGTTTTTCAACATAGTCTCCTTGTAACTCTACACACTTCTCCCAGCTATGTTCCCATCTCTGTAACCCGTCCAAAGAGTACTCGGCGTTCTTCAACATAGTCTCCTTGTAACACTACACACTTCTCCCAGCTATGTTCCATCTCTGTAACCCGTCCAAATAGTACTCGGCGTTTTTCAACATAGTCTCCATGTAACTCTACACACTTCTCCCAGCGATGTTCCCATCTCTGTAACCCGTCCAAATAGTACTCGGCGTTTTTCAACATAGTCTCCTTGTAACTCTACACACTTCTCCCAGCGATGCTCCCATATCTGTAACCCATCCAAATAGTACTCGGCGTTTTTCAACATAGTCTCCTTGTAACTCTACACACTTCTCTCACCGATGTTCCCATCTCTGTAACTCGTCCATATAGTACTTGGCGTTCTTCAACATAGTCTCCTTGTAACTTTACACACTTCTCTCAGCGATGCTCCCATCTCTGTAAGCCGTCCAAATAGTACTCGGCGATTATCAACATAGTCTCCTTGTAACTCTACACACTTCTCCCAGCGATCTTCCCATCTCTGTAACTCGTCCATATAGTACTCGGCGTTTTTCAACATAGTCTCCTTGTCACTCTACACACTTCTCTCAGCGATGCTCCCATCTCTGTGACCCGTCCAAATAGTACTCGGCGTTCTTCAACATAGTCTCCTTGTAACTCTACACACATCTCCCAGCGATGTTCCCATCTCTGTAACCCGTCCAAATAGTACTCGGCGTTTTTCAACATAGTCTCCTTGTAACTCTACACACTTCTCCCAGCTATGTTCCCATCTCTGTAACCCGTCCAAATAGTACTCGGCGTTCTTCAACATAGTCTCCTTGTAACACTACACACTTCTCCCAGCTATGTTCCATCTCTGTAACCCGTCCAAATAGTACTCGGCGTTTTTCAACATAGTCTCCATGTAACTCTACACACTTCTCCCAGCGATGTTCCCATCTCTGTAACCCGTCCAAATAGTACTCGGCGTTTTTCAACATAGTCTCCTTGTAACTCTACACACTTCTCCCAGCGATGCTCCCATATCTGTAACTCGCCCAAATAATACTCGGCGTCTTTCAACATAGTCTCCTTGTAACTCTACACACTTCTCCCAGCGATGCTCCCATCTCTGTAACTCGTCAAAATAGTACTCGGCGTTTTTCAACATAGTCTCCTTGTAACAGTACACACTTCTCCCAGCGATGCTCCCATATCTGTAACTCGTCCAAATAGTACTCGGCGTTTTTCAACATAGTCTCCTTGTAACTCTACACACTTCTCCCAGCTATGTTCCCATCTCTGTAACTCGTCCAAATAGTACTCGGCGTTTTTCAACATAGTCTCCTTGTAACACTACACACTTCTCCCAGCGATACTCCCATCTCTGTAACTCGTCCAAATAGTACTCGGCGTTTTTCAACATAGTCTCCTTGTAACTCTACACACTTCTCCCAGTGATGCTCCCATCTCTGTAACTCGTCCAAATAGTACTCGGCGTTTTTCAACATATTCTCCTTGTAACTCAACACACTTCTCCCAGCGATGCTCCCATCTCTGTAACTCGTCAAAATAGTACTCGGCGTTTTTCAACATAGTCTCCTTGTAACAGTACACACTTCTCCCAGCGATGCTCCCATATCTGTAACTCGTCCAAATAGTACTCGGCGTATTTCAACATAGTCTCCTTGTAACTCTACACACTTCTCCCAGCTATGTTCCCATCTCTGTAACTCGTCCAAATAGTACTCGGCGTTTTTCAACATAGTCTCCTTGTAACACTACACACTTCTCCCAGCGATACTCCCATCTCTGTAACTCGTCCAAATAGTACTCGGCGTTTTTCAACATAGTCTCCTTGTAACTCTACACACTTCTCCCAGCGATGCTCCCATCTCTGTAACTCGTCCAAATAGTACTCGGCGTTTTTCAACATAGTCTCCTTGTAACTCTACACACTTCTCCCAGCGATGCTCCCATCTCTGTAACTCGTCCAAATAGTACTCGGCGTTCTTCAACATAGTCTCCTTGTAACTCTACACACTTCTCCCAGCGATGTTCCCATCTCTATAACCCGTCCAAATAGTACTCGGCGTTTTTCAACATAGTCTCCTTGTAACTCTACACACTTCTCCCAGCTATGTTCCCATCTCTGTAACCCGTCCAAATAGTACTCGGCGTTCTTCAACATAGTCTCCTTGTAACACTACACACTTCTCCCAGCTATGTTCCATCTCTGTAACCCGTCCAAATAGTACTCGGCGTTTTTCAACATAGTCTCCATGTAACTCTACACACTTCTCCCAGCGATGTTCCCATCTCTGTAACCCGTCCAAATAGTACTCGGCGTTTTTCAACATAGTCTCCTTGTAACTCTACACACTTCTCCCAGCGATGCTCCCATATCTGTAACTCGCCCAAATAATACTCGGCGTTTTTCAACATAGCCTCCTTGTAACTCTACACACTTCTCCCAGCGATGCTCCCATCTCTGTAACTCGTCAAAATAGTACTCGGCGTTTTTCAACATAGTCTCCTTGTAACAGTACACACTTCTCCCAGCGATGCTCCCATATCTGTAACTCGTCCAAATAGTACTCGGCGTTTTTCAACATAGTCTCCTTGTAACTCTACACACTTCTCCCAGCTATGTTCCCATCTCTGTAACTCGTCCAAATAGTACTCGGCGTTTTTCAACATAGTCTCCTTGTAACACTACACACTTCTCCCAGCGATACTCCCATCTCTGTAACTCGTCCAAATAGTACTCGGCGTTTTTCAACATAGTCTCCTTGTAACTCTACACACTTCTCCCAGTGATGCTCCCATCTCTGTAACTCGTCCAAATAGTACTCGGCGTTTTTCAACATAGTCTCCTTGTAACTCAACACACTTCTCCCAGCGATGCTCCCATCTCTGTAACTCGTCAAAATAGTACTCGGCGTTTTTCAACATAGTCTCCTTGTAACAGTACACACTTCTCCCAGCGATGCTCCCATATCTGTAACTCGTCCAAATAGTACTCGGCGTTTTTCAACATAGTCTCCTTGTAACTCTACACACTTCTCCCAGCGATGTTCCCATCTCTGTAACTCGTCAAAATAGTACTCGGCGTTTTTCAACATAGTCTCCTCGTAACACTACACACTTCTCCCAGCGATGCTCCCATATCTGTAACTCGTCCAAATAATACTCGGCGTTTTTCAACATAGTCTCCTTGTAACTCTACACACTTCTCCCAGCGATGCTCCCATCTCTGTAACTCGTCAAAATAGTACTCGGCTTTTTCAACATAGTCTCCTTGTAACTCTACACACTTCTCCCAGCGATGCTCTCATCTCTGTAACTCGTCAAAATAGTATTTGGCGTTTTTCAACATAGTCTCCTTGTAACAGTACACACTTCTCCCAGTGATGCTCCCATATCTGTAACTCGTCCAAATAGTACTCGGCGTTTTTCAACATAGTCTCCTTGTAACTCTACACACTTCTCTCAGCCATGTTCCCATCTCTGTAACTCGTCCAAATAGTACTCGGCGTTTTTCAACATAGTCTCCTTGTAACACTACACACTTCTCCCAGCGATGCTCCCATATCTGTAACTCGTCCAAATAATACTCGGCGTTTTTCAACATAGTCTCCTTGTAACTCTACACACTTCTCTCAGCCATGTTCCCATCTCTGTAACTCGTCCAAATAGTACTCGGCGTTTTTCAACATAGTCTCCTTGTAACTCTACACACTTCTCCCAGCGATGCTCCCCTATCTGTAACTCGTCCAAATAATACTCGGCGTTTTTCAACATAGGCTCCTTGTAACTCTACACACTTCTCCCAGCGATGCTCCCATCTCTGTAACTCGTCCAAATAGTACTCGGCGTTTTTCAACATAGTCTCCTTGTAACTCTACACACTTCTCCCAGCGATGCTCCCATCTCTGTAACTCG
The DNA here is from genome assembly GCA_030765055.1 of Mantis religiosa. Taxonomy (NCBI): domain Eukaryota; kingdom Metazoa; phylum Arthropoda; class Insecta; order Mantodea; family Mantidae; genus Mantis; species Mantis religiosa. Next base: position 98,008 of record JAUKNK010000320.1, on the reverse strand, counting down.
TCCAAATAGTACTCGGCGTTTTTCAACATAGTCTCCTTGTAACTCTACACACTTCTCCCAGCGATGCTCCCATCTCTGTAACTCGTCCAAATAGTACTCGGCGTTTTTCAACATAGTCTCCTTGTAACTCTACACACTTCTCCCAGCGATACTCCCATCTCTGTAACTCGTCCAAATAGTACTCGGCGTTTTTCAATATAGTCTCCTTGTAACTCTACACACTTCTCCCAGCGATACTCCCATCTCTGTAACTCGTCCAAATAGTACTCGGCGTTTTTCAACATAGTCTCCTTGTAACTCTACACACTTCTCCCAGCGATGTTCCCTTCTCTGTAACCCGTCCAAATAGTACTCGGCGTTTTTCAACATAGTCTCCTTGTAACACTACACACTTCTCCCAGCGATGTTCCCATCTCTGTAACCCGTCCAAATAGTACTCGGCGTTTTTCAACATAGTCTCCTTGTAGCTCTACACACTTCTCCCAGCGATGTTCCCTTCTCTGTAACCCGTCCAAATAGTACTCGGCGTTTTTCAACATAGTCTCCTTGTAACTCTACACACTTCTCCCAGCGATGTTCCCTTCTCTGTAACCCGTCCAAATAGTACTCGGCGTTGTTCAACATAGTCTCCTTGTAACACTACACACTTCTCCCAGCGATGTTCCCATCTCTGTAACCCGTCCAAATAGTACTCGGCGTTTTTCAACATAGTCTCCTTGTAACTCTACACACTTCTCCCAGCGATGTTCCCATCTCTGTAACCCGTCCAAATAGTACTCGGCGTTCTTCAACATAGTCTCCTTGTAACTCTACACACTTCTCCCAGCGATGTTCCCATCTCTATAACCCGTCCAAATAGTACTCGGCGTTCTTCAACATAGTCTCCTTGTAACACTACACACTTCTCCCAGCGATGTTCCCATCTCTGTAACCCGTCCAAATAGTACTCGGCGTTTTTCAACATAGTCTCCTTGTAACTCTACACACTTCTCCCAGCGATGTTCCCATCTCTGTAACCCGTCCAAATAGTACTCGGCGTTTTTCAACATAGTCTCCTTGTAACACTACCCACTTCTCCCAGCGATGTTCCCATCTCTGTAACCCGTCCAAATAGTACTCGGCGTTTTTCAACATAGTCTCCTTGTAACTCTACACACTTCTCCCAGCGATGTTCCCATCTCTGTAACAAATCCAAATAGTACTCGGCGTTTTTCAACATAGTCTCCTTGTAACACTACACACTTCTCCCAGCGATGTTCCCATCTCTGTAACCCATCCAAATAGTACTCGGCGTTCTTCAACATAGTCTCCTTGTAACTCTACACACTTCTCCCAGCGATGTTCCCATCTCTGTAACCCGTCCAAATAGTACTCGGCGTTCTTCAACATAGTCTCCTTGTAACACTACACACTTCTCCCAGCGATGTTCCCATCTCTGTAACCTGTCCAAATAGTACTCGGCGTTTTTCAACATAGTCTCCTTGTAACTCTACACACTTCTCTCAGCGATGCTCCCATCTCTGTAACCCGTCCAAATAGTACTCGGCGTTCTTCAACATAGTCTCCTTGTAACTCTACACACTTCTCTCAGTGATGTTCCCATCTCTGTAACTCGTCCATATAGTACTCGGCGTTTTTCACCATAGTCTCCTTGTAACTCTACACACTTCTCTCAGCGATGTTCCCATCTCTGTAACTCGTCCATATAGTACTCGGCGTTCTTCAACATAGTCTCCTTGTAACCCTACACACTTCTCTCAGCGATGTTCCCATCTCTGTAACTCGTCCATATAGTACTCGGCGTTCTTCAACATAGTCTCCTTGTAACTCTACACACTTCTCTCAGCGATGCTCCCATCTCTGTAACCCGTCCAAATAGTACTCGGCGTTTTTCAACATAGTCTCCTTGTAACTCTACACACTTCTCCCAGCGATGTTCCCATCTCTGTAACTCGTCCATATAGTACTCGGCGTTCTTCAACATAGTCTCCTTGTAACTCTACACACTTCTCTCAGCGATGTTCCCATCTCTGTAACTCGTCCATATAGTACTCGGCGTTCTTCAACATAGTCTCCTTGTAACTCTACACACTTCTCTCAGCGATGCTCCCATCTCTGTAACCCATCCAAATAGTACTCGGCGTTTTTCAACATAGTCTCCTTGTAACTCTACACACTTCTCTCACCGATGTTCCCATCTCTGTAACTCGTCCAAATAGTACTCGGCGTTTTTCAACATAGTCTCCTTGTAACTTTACACACTTCTCTCAGCGATGCTCCCATCTCTGTAAGCCGTCCAAATAGTACTCGGCGATTATCAACATAGTCTCCTTGTAACTCTACACACTTCTCCCAGCGATGTTCCCATCTCTGTAACTCGTCCATATAGTACTCGGCGTTTTTCAACATAGTCTCCTTGTCACTCTACACACTTCTCTCAGCGATGCTCCCATCTCTGTGACCCGTCCAAATAGTACTCGGCGTTCTTCAACATAGTCTCCTTGTAACTCTACACACTTCTCCCAGCGATGTTCCCATCTCTGTAACCCGTCCAAATAGTACTCGGCGTTTTTCAACATAGTCTCCTTGTAACTCTACACACTTCTCCCAGCTATGTTCCCATCTCTGTAACCCGTCCAAATAGTACTCGGCGTTCTTCAACATAGTCTCCTTGTAACACTACACACTTCTCCCAGCTATGTTCCATCTCTGTAACCCGTCCAAATAGTACTCGGCGTTTTTCAACATAGTCTCCATGTAACTCTACACACTTCTCCCAGCGATGTTCCCATCTCTGTAACCCGTCCAAATAGTACTCGGCGTTTTTCAACATAGTCTCCTTGTAACTCTACACACTTCTCCCAGCGATGCTCCCATATCTGTAACTCGCCCAAATAATACTCGGCGTCTTTCAACATAGTCTCCTTGTAACTCTACACACTTCTCCCAGCGATGCTCCCATCTCTGTAACTCGTCAAAATAGTACTCGGCGTTTTTCAACATAGTCTCCTTGTAACAGTACACACTTCTCCCAGCGATGCTCCCATATCTGTAACTCGTCCAAATAGTACTCGGCGTTTTTCAACATAGTCTCCTTGTAACTCTACACACTTCTCCCAGCTATGTTCCCATCTCTGTAACTCGTCCAAATAGTACTCGGCGTTTTTCAACATAGTCTCCTTGTAACACTACACACTTCTCCCAGCGATACTCCCATCTCTGTAACTCGTCCAAATAGTACTCGGCGTTTTTCAACATAGTCTCCTTGTATCTCTACACACTTCTCCCAGTGATGCTCCCATCTCTGTAACTCGTCCAAATAGTACTCGGCGTTTTTCAACATATTCTCCTTGTAACTCAACACACTTCTCCCAGCGATGCTCCCATCTCTGTAACACGTCAAAATAGTACTCGGCGTTTTTCAACATAGTCTCCTTGTAACAGTACACACTTCTCCCAGCGATGCTCCCATATCTGTAACTCGTCCAAATAGTACTCGGCGTATTTCAACATAGTCTCCTTGTAACTCTACACACTTCTCCCAGCTATGTTCCCATCTCTGTAACTCGTCCAAATAGTACTCGGCGTTTTTCAACATAGTCTCCTTGTAACACTACACACTTCTCCCAGCGATACTCCCATCTCTGTAACTCGTCCAAATAGTACTCGGCGTTTTTCAACATAGTCTCCTTGTAACTCTACACACTTCTCCCAGCGATGCTCCCATCTCTGTAACTCGTCCAAATAGTACTCGGCGTTTTTCAACATAGTCTCCTTGTAACTCTACACACTTCTCCCAGCGATGCTCCCATCTCTGTAACTCGTCCAAATAGTACTCGGCGTTTTTCAACATAGTCTCCTTGTAACTCTACACACTTCTCCGAACGATACTCCCATCTCTGTAACTCGTCCAAATAGTACTCGGCGTTTTTCAATATAGTCTCCTTGTAACTCTACACACTTCTCCCAGCGATACTCCCATCTCTGTAACTCGTCCAAATAGTACTCGGCGTTTTTCAACATAGTCTCCTTGTAACTCTACACACTTCTCCCAGCGATGTTCCCTTCTCTGTAACCCGTCCAAATAGTACTCGGCGTTTTTCAACATAGTCTCCTTGTAACACTACACACTTCTCCCAGCGATGTTCCCATCTCTGTAACCTGTCCAAATAGTACTCGGCGTTTTTCAACATAGTCTCCTTGTAACTCTACACACTTCTCCCAGCGATGTTCCCTTCTCTGTAACCCGTCCAAATAGTACTCGGCGTTTTTCAACATAGTCTCCTTGTAACTCTACACACTTCTCCCAGCGATGTTCCCTTCTCTGTAACCCGTCCAAATAGTACTCGGCGTTCTTCAACATAGTCTCCTTGTAACACTACACACTTCTCCCAGCGATGTTCCCATCTCTGTAACCCGTCCAAATAGTACTCGGCGTTTTTCAACATAGTCTCCTTGTAACTCTACACACTTCTCCCAGCGATGTTCCCATCTCTGTAACCCGTCCAAATAGTACTCGGCGTTTTTCAACATAGTCTCCTTGTAACACTACACACTTCTCCCAGCGATGTTCCCATCTCTGTAACCCGTCCAAATAGTACTCGGCGTTTTTCAACATAGTCTCCTTGTAACTCTACAGACTTCTCCCAGCGATGTTCCCATCTCTGTAACCCGTCTAAATAGTACTCGGCGTTTTTCAACATAGTCTCCTTGTAACACTACACACTTCTCCCAGCGATGTTCCCATCTCTGTAACCCGTCCAAATAGTACTCGGCGTTCTTCAACATAGTCTCCTTGTAACTCTACACACTTCTCCCAGCGATGTTCCCATCTCTGTAACCCGTCCAAATAGTACTCGGCGTTCTTCAACATAGTCTCCTTGTAACACTACACACTTCTCCCAGCGATGTTCCCATCTCTGTAACCCGTCCAAATAGTACTCGGCGTTTTTCAACATAGTCTCCTTGTAACTCTACACACTTCTCCCAGCTATGTTCCCATCTCTGTAACTCGTCCAAATAGTACTCGGCGTTTTTCAACATAGTCTCCTTGTAACACTACACACTTCTCCCAGCGATACTCCCATCTCTGTAACTCGTCCAAATAGTACTCGGCGTTTTTCAACATAGTCTCCTTGTATCTCTACACACTTCTCCCAGTGATGCTCCCATCTCTGTAACTCGTCCAAATAGTACTCGGCGTTTTTCAACATATTCTCCTTGTAACTCAACACACTTCTCCCAGCGATGCTCCCATCTCTGTAACTCGTCAAAATAGTACTCGGCGTTTTTCAACATAGTCTCCTTGTAACAGTACACACTTCTCCCAGCGATGCTCCCATATCTGTAACTCGTCCAAATAGTACTCGGCGTATTTCAACATAGTCTCCTTGTAACTCTACACACTTCTCCCAGCTATGTTCCCATCTCTGTAACTCGTCCAAATAGTACTCGGCGTTTTTCAACATAGTCTCCTTGTAACACTACACACTTCTCCCAGCGATACTCCCATCTCTGTAACTCGTCCAAATAGTACTCGGCGTTTTTCAACATAGTCTCCTTGTAACTCTACACACTTCTCCCAGCGATGCTCCCATCTCTGTAACTCGTCCAAATAGTACTCGGCGTTTTTCAACATAGTCTCCTTGTAACTCTACACACTTCTCCCAGCGATGCTCTCATCTCTGTAACTCGTCCAAATAGTACTCGGCGTTTTTCAACATAGTCTCCTTGTAACTCTACACACTTCTCCGAACGATACTCCCATCTCTGTAACTCGTCCAAATAGTACTCGGCGTTTTTCAATATAGTCTCCTTGTAACTCTACACACTTCTCCCAGCGATACTCCCATCTCTGTAACTCGTCCAAATAGTACTCGGCGTTTTTCAACATAGTCTCCTTGTAACTCTACACACTTCTCCCAGCGATGTTCCCTTCTCTGTAACCCGTCCAAATAGTACTCGGCGTTTTTCAACATAGTCTCCTTGTAACACTACACACTTCTCCCAGCGATGTTCCCATCTCTGTAACCCGTCCAAATAGTACTCGGCGATTTTCAACATAGTCTCCTTGTAACTCTACACACTTCTCCCAGCGATGTTCCCTTCTCTGTAACCCGTCCAAATAGTACTCGGCGTTTTTCAACATAGTCTCCTTGTAACTCTACACACTTCTCCCAGCGATGTTCCCTTCTCTGTAACCCGTCCAAATAGTACTCGGCGTTCTTCAACATAGTCTCCTTGTAACACTACACACTTCTCCCAGCGATGTTCCCATCTCTGTAACCCGTCCAAATAGTACTCGGCGTTTTTCAACATAGTCTCCTTGTAACTCTACACACTTCTCCCAGCGATGTTCCCATCTCTGTAACCCGTCCAAATAGTACTCGGCGTTTTTCAAAATAGTCTCCTTGTAACTCTACACACTTCTCCCAACGATGTTCCCATCTCTATAACCCGTCCAAATAGTACTCGGCGTTCTTCAACATAGTCTCCTTGTAACACTACACACTTCTCCCAGCGATGTTCCCATCTCTGTAACCCGTCCAAATAGTACTCGGCGTTTTTCAACATAGTCTCCTTGTAACTCTACACACTTCTCCCAGCGATGTTCCCATCTCTGTAACCCGTCCAAATAGTACTCGGCGTTTTTCAACATAGTCTCCTTGTAACACTACACACTTCTCCCAGCGATGTTCCCATCTCTGTAACCCGTCCAAATAGTACTCGGCGTTTTTCAACATAGTCTCCTTGTAACTCTACAGACTTCTCCCAGCGATGTTCCCATCTCTGTAACCCGTCTAAATAGTACTCGGCGTTTTTCAACATAGTCTCCTTGTAACACTACACACTTCTCCCAGCGATGTTCCCATCTCTGTAACCCGTCCAAATAGTACTCGGCGTTCTTCAACATAGTCTCCTTGTAACTCTACACACTTCTCCCAGCGATGTTCCCATCTCTGTAACCCGTCCAAATAGTACTCGGCGTTCTTCAACATAGTCTCCTTGTAACACTACACACTTCTCCCAGCGATGTTCCCATCTCTGTAACCCGTCCAAATAGTACTCGGCGTTTTTCAACATAGTCTCCTTGTAACTCTACACACTTCTCTCAGCGATGCTCCCATCTCTGTAACCCGTCCAAATAGTACTCGGCGTTCTTCAACATAGTCTCCTTGTAACTCTACACACTTCTCTCAGCGATGTTCCCATCTCTGTAACTCGTCCATATAGTACTCGGCGTTTTTCAACATAGTCTCCTTGTAACTCTACACACTTCTCTCAGCGATGTTCCCATCTCTGTAACTCGTCCATATAGTACTCGGCGTTCTTCAACATAGTCTCCTTGTAACTCTACACACTTCTCTCAGCGATGTTCCCATCTCTGTAACTCGTCCATATAGTACTCGGCATTCTTCAACATAGTCTCCTTGTAACTCTACACACTTCTCTCAGCGATGCTCCCATCTCTGTAACCCGTCCAAATAGTAGTCGGCGTTTTTCAACATAGTCTCCTTGTAACTCTACATACTTCTCCCAGCAATGATCCCATCTCTGTAACCCGTCCAAATAGTACTCGGCGTTCTTCAACATAGTCTCCTTGTAACTCTACACACTTCTTCCAGCGATGTTCCCATCTCTGTAACTCGTCCATATAGTACTCGGCGTTCTTCAACATAGTCTCCTTGTAACTCTACACACTTCTCTCAGCGATGTTCCCATCTCTGTAACTCGTCCATATAGTACTCGGCGTTCTTCAACATAGTCTCCTTGTAACTCTACACACTTCTCTCAGCGATGCTCCCATCTCTGTAACCCGTCCAAATAGTACTCGGCGTTTTTCAACATAGTCTCCTTGTAACTCTACACACTTCTCTCACCGATGTTCGCATCTCTGTAACTCGTCCATATAGTACTCGGCGTTCTTCAACATAGTCTCCTTGTAACTCTACACACTTCTCTCAGCGATGCTCCCATCTCTGTAAGCCGTCCAAATAGTACTCGGCGATTTTCAACATAGTCTCCTTGTAACTCTACACACTTCTCCCAGCGATGTTCCCATCTCTGTAACTCGTCCATATAGTACTCGGCGTTTTTCAACATAGTCTCCTTGTAACTCTACACACTTCTCTCAGCGATGCTCCCATCTCTGTAACCCGTCCAAATAGTACTCGGCGATCTTCAACATAGTCTCCTTGTAACTCTACACACTTCTCCCAGCGATGTTCCCATCTCTATAACCCGTCCAAATAGTACTCGGCGTTTTTCAACATAGTCTCCTTGTAACTCTACACACTTCTCCCAGCTATGTTCCCATCTCTGTAACCCGTCCAAATAGTACTCGGCGTTTTTCAACATAGTCTCCTTGTAACTCTACACACTTCTCCCAGCTATGTTCCCATCTCTATAACCCGTCCAAATAGTACTCGGTGTTTTTCAACATAGTCTCCTTGTAACTCTACACACTTCTCCCAGCGATGTTCCCATCTCTGTAACCCGTCCAAATAGTACTCGGCGTTCTTCAACATAGTCTCCTTGTAACTCTACACACTTCTCCCAGCTATGTTCCCATCTCTGTAACCCGTCCAAATAGTACTCGGCGTTTTTCAACATAGTCTCCTTTTAACTCTACACACTTCTCCCAGCTATGTTCCCATCTCTGTAACCCGTCCAAATAGTACTCGGCGTTTTTCAACATAGTCTCCTTGTAACTCTACACACTTCTCCCAGCGATGTTCCCATCTCTGTAACCCGTCCAAATAGTACTCGACGTTTTTCAACATAGTCTCCTACTAACTCTACACACTTCTCCCAGCGATGTTCCCATCTCTGTAACACGTCCAAATATTACTCGGCGTTTTTAAAAATAGTCTCCTTGTAACTCTACACATTTCTCCCAGCGATGCTCCCATCTCTGTAACTCGTCCAAATAGTACTGGGCGTTCTTCAACATTGTCTCCTTGTAACTCTACACACTTCTCCCAGCGATGCTCTCATCTCTGTAAACCGACCAAATTGTACTCGACGTTTTTCAACATAGTCTCCTTGTAACTCTACACACTTCTCCCAGCGATGTTCCCATCTCTGTAACCCGTCCAAATAGTACTTGGCGTTTTTCAACATAGTCTCCTTGTAACTCTACACACTTCTCCCAGCGATGTTCTCATCTCTGTAACCCGTCCAAATAGTACTCGGCGTTTTTCAACATAGTCTCCTTGTAACTCTACACACTTCTCCCAGCGATGTTCCCATCTCTGTAACCCGTCCAAATAGTACTCGGCGTTTTTCAACATAGTCTCCTTGTAACTCTACACACTTCTCCCAGCGATGTTCCCATCTCTGTAACCCGTCCAAATAGTACTCGGCGTTTTTCAACATAGTCTCCTTGTAACTCTACACACTTCTCCCAGCGATGCTTTCTTCTCTGTAACCCGTCCAAATAGTACTCGACGTTTTTCAACATAGTCTCCTTGTAACTCTACACACTTCTCCCAGCGATGTTCCCATCTCTGTAACCCGTCCATATAGTACTCGGCGTTTTTCAACATAGTCTCCTTGTAACTCTACACTCTTCTCCCAGCGATGCTTTCTTCTCTGTAACACGTCCAAATAGTACTCGGCGTTTTTCAACATTGTCTCCTTGTAACTCTACAAACTTCTCCCAGCAATGATCCCATCTCTGTAACCCGTCCAAATAGTACTCGGCATTTTTCAACATAGTCTCCTTGTAACTCTACACACTTCTCCCAGCGATGTTCCCATCTCTGTAACCCGTCCAAATAGTACTCGGCGTTTTTCAACATAGTCTCCTTGTAACTCTACCCACTTCTCCCAGCGATGTTCCCATCTCTGTAACCCGTCCAAATAGTACTCGGCGTTTTTCAACATAGTCTCCTTGTAACTCTACACACTTCTCCCAGCAATGATCCCATCTCCGTAACCCGTCCAAATAGTACTCGGCGTTCTTCAACATAGTCTCCTTGTAACTCTACACACTTCTCCCAGCGATGTTCCCATCTCTGTAACCCGTCCAAATAGTACTCGGCGTTTTTCAACATAGTCTCCTTGTAACTCTACACACTTCTCCCAGCGATGTTCCCATCTCTGTAACCCGTCCAAATAGTACTCGGCGTTCTTCAACATAGTCTCCTTGTAACTCTACACACTTCTCCCAGCGATGTTCCCATCTCTGTAACCCGTCCAAATAGTAGTCGGCGTTTTTCAACATAGTCTCCTTGTAACTCCACATACTTCTCCCAGCAATGATCCCATCTCTGTAACTCGTCCAAATAGTACTCGGCGTTCTTCAACATAGTCTCCTTGTAACTCTACACACTTCTCCCAGCGATGTTCCCATCTCTGTAACCCGTCCAAATAGTACTCGGCGTTTTTCAACATAGTCTCCTTGTAACTCTACACACTTCTCCCAGCGATGTTCCCATCTCTGTAACTCGTCCAAATAGTAGTTGGCGTTCTTCAACATAGTCTCCTTGTAACTCTACACACTTCTCCCAGCGATGATCCCATCTCTGTAACACGTCCAAATAGTACTTGGCGTTCTTCAACATAGTCTCCTTGTAACTCTACACACTTCTCCCAGCGATGTTCCCATCTCTGTAACCCGTCCAAATAGTACTCGGCGTTTTTCAACATAGTCTCCTTGTAACTATACACACATCTCCCAGCAATGATCCCATCTCTGTAACACGTCCAAATAGTACTTGGCGTTCTTCAACATAGTCTCCTTGTAACTCTACACACTTCTCCCAGCGATGTTCCCATCTCTGTAACCCGTCCAAAGAGTACTTGGCGTTCTTCAACATAGTCTCCTTGTAACTCTACACACTTCTCCCAGCGATGTTCTCATCTTGTAACCCGTCCAAATAGTACTCGGCGTTTTGCAACATAGTCTCCTTGTAACTCTACACACTTCTCTCAGCGATGTTCTCATCTCTGTAACCCGTCCAAATAGTACTTGCCGTTCTTCAACATAGTCTCCTTGCAACTCTACACACTTCTCCCAGCGATGTTCTCATCTCTGTAACCCGTCCAAATAGTACTTGGCGTTCTTCAACATAGTCTCCTTGTAACTCTACACACTTCTCCCAGCGATGTTCTCATCTCTGTAACCCGTCCAAATAGTACTTGGCGTTCTTCAACATAGTCTCCTTGTAACTCTACACACTTCTCCCAGCGATGTTCCCATCTCTGTAACCCGTCCAAATAGTACTCGGCGTTCTTCAACATAGTCTCCTTGTAACTCTACACACTTCTCCCAGCGATATTCCCATCTCTATAACCCGTCCAAATAGTAGTCGGCGTTTTCCAACATAGTCTCCTTGTAACTCTAGACACTTCTCCCAGCGATGTTCCCATCTCTATAACCCGTCCAAATAGTACTCGGCGTTCTTCAACATAGTCTCCTTGTAACTCTACACACTTCTCCCAGCGATGTTCCCATCTCTGTAACCAGTCCAAATAGTACTCGGCGTTTTCCAACATAGTCTCCTTGTAACTCTACACACTTCTCCCAGCAATGTTCCCATCTCTGTAACCAGTCCAAATAGTACTCGGCGTTTTCCAACATAGTGTCCTTGTAACTCTACACACTTCTCCCAGCGATGTTCCCATCTCTGTAACCCGTCCAAATAGTACTCGGCGTTCTTCAACATAGTCTCCTTGTAACTCTACACACTTCTCCCAGCGATGTTCCCATCTCTATAACCCGTCCAAATAGTACTCGGCGTTTTCCAACATAGTCTCCTTGTAACTCTACACACTTCTCCCAGCGATGTTCCCATCTCTATAACCCGTCCAAATAGTACTCGGCGTTCTTCAACATAGTCTCCTTGTAACTCTACACACTTCTCCCAGCGATGTTCCCATCTCTGTAACCAGTCCAAATAGTACTCGGCGTTTTCCAACATAGTCTCCTTGTAACTCTACACACTTCTCCCAGCGATGTTCCCATCTCTGTAACCAGTCCAAATAGTACTCGGCGTTTTCCAACATAGTCTCCTTGTAACTCTACACACTTCTCCCAGCGATGTTCCCATCTCTTTAACCAGTCCAAATAGTACTCGACGTTTTCCAACATAGTCTCCTTGTAACTCTACACACTTCTCCCAGCGATGTTCCCATCTCTATAACCCGTCCAAATAGTACTCGGCGTTTTCCAACATAGTCTCCTTGTAACTCTACACACTTCTCCCAGCGATGTTCCCATCTCTATAACCCGTCCAAATAGTACTCGGCGTTTTCCAACATAGTCTCCTTGTAACTCTACACACTTCTCCCAGCGATGTTCCCATCTCTGTAACCCGTCCATATAGTACTCGACGTTTTTCAACATAGTCTCCTTGTAACTCTACACACTTCTCCCAGCGATACTCTCATCTCTGTAACTCGTCCAAATAGTACTCGACGTTTTTCAACATAGTCTCCTTGTAACTCTACACACTTCTCCCAGCGATGTTCCCATCTCTGTAACCCTTCCAAATAGTACTCGGCGATTTTCAACATAGTCTCCTTGTAACTCTACACACTTCTCCCAGCGATGTTCCCATCTCTTTAACCAGTCCAAATAGTACTCGACGTTTTCCAACATAGTCTCCTTGTAACTCTACACACTTCTCCCAGCGATGTTCCCATCTCTATAACCCGTCCAAATAGTACTCGGCGTTTTCCAACATAGTCTCCTTGTAACTCTACACACTTCTCCCAGCGATGTTCCCATCTCTATAACCCGTCCAAATAGTACTCGGCGTTTTCCAACATAGTCTCCTTGTAACTCTACACACTTCTCCCAGCGATGTTCCCATCTCTGTAACCCGTCCATATAGTACTCGACGTTTTTCAACATAGTCTCCTTGTAACTCTACACACTTCTCCCAGCGATACTCTCATCTCTGTAACTCGTCCAAATAGTACTCGACGTTTTTCAACATAGTCTCCTTGTAACTCTACACACTTCTCCCAGCGATGTTCCCATCTCTGTAACCCTTCCAAATAGTACTCGGCGTTCTTCAACATAGTCTCCTTGTAACTCTACACACTTCTCCCAGCGATGTTCCCATCTCTGTAACCCGTCAAAATAGTACTCGGCGGTTTTCAACATAGTCTTCTTGTAACTCTACACACTTCTCCCAGCGATGCTCCCATCTCTGTAACTCGTCCAAATAGTACTCGGCGTTCTTCAACATAGTCTCCTTTTAACTCTACACACTTCTCCCAGCGATGTTCCCATCTCTGTAACACGTCCAAATAGTACTCGGCGATTTTCAACATAGTCTCCTTGTAACTCTACACACTTCTCCCAGCGATGCTCCCATCTCTGTAACCCGTCCAAATAGTACTCGGCGTTCTTCAACATAGTCTCCTTGTAACTCTACACACTTCTCCCAGCGATGTTCCCATCTCTGTAACACGTCCAAATAGTACTCGGCGATTTTCAACATAGTCTCCTTGTAACTCTACACACTTCTCCCAGCGATGTTCCCATCTCTGTAACACGTCCAAATAGTACTCGGCGATTTTCAACATAGTCTCCTTGTAACTCTACACACTTCTCCCAGCGATGTTCCCATCTCTGTAACACGTCCAAATAGTACTCGGCATTTTTCAACATAGTCTCCTTGTAACACTACACACTTCTCCCAGCGATGTTCCCATCTCTGTAACCCGTCCAAATAGTACGCGGCGTTTTTCAACATAGTCTCCTTGTAACTCTACACACTTCTCCTAGCGATGTTCCCATCTCTATAACTCGTCCAAATAGTACTCGACGTTTTTCAACATAGTCTCCTTGTAACTCTACGCACTTCTCCCAGCGATGCTCTCATCTCTGTAACCCGTCCAAATAGTACTCGGCATTTTTCAACATAGTCTCCTTGTAACTCTACACACTTCTCCCAGCGATGTTCCCATCTCTGTAAGCCGTCCAAATAGTACTCGGCGTTCTTCAACATAGTCTCCTTGTAACTCTACACACTTCTCCCAGCGATGTTCCCATCTCTGTAACTCGTCCAAATAGTACTCGGCGTTTTTCAACATAGTCTCCTTGTAACTCTACACACTTCTCCCAGCGATGCTCTCATCTCTGTAACTCGTCCAAATAGTACTCGGCGATTTTCAACATAGTCTCTTTGTAACACTACACACTTCTCCCAGCGATGCTCCCATCTCTGTAACTCGTCCAAATAGTACTCGGCGATTTTCAACATAGTCTCTTTGTAACACTACACACTTCTCCCAGCGATGCTCCCATCTCTGTAACTCGTCCAAATAGTACTCGGCGATTTTCAACATAGTCTCTTTGTAACACTACACACTTCTCCCAGCGATGTTCCCATCTCTGTAACCCGTCCAAATAGTACTCGGCGTTTTTCAACATAGTCTCTTTGTAACACTACACACTTCTCCCAGCGATGTTCCCATCTCTGTAACCCGTCCAAATAGTACGCGGCGTTTTTCAACATAGTCTCCTTGTAACTCTACACACTTCTCCTAGCGATGTTCCCATCTCTATAACTCGTCCAAATAGTACTCGACGTTTTTCAACATAGTCTCCTTGTAACTCTACGCACTTCTCCCAGCGATGCTCTCATCTCTGTAACCCGTCCAAATAGTACTCGGCATTTTTCAACATAGTCTCAGTTTCATCTGCAGTAATTAATCGGCGCCAAAACTCGGATTTATTGCGCCTAAACTGCGCCAACAGAGCGTTGGAAATGTTCATTCGAACACGTTTTTTGGTCTAACGTGAGCAAACGCGGCATCCAACACGCGCACAGCTTTCTCATGTCTAAATGTCAATTTAATATGAGACATACACGTTCTTTTTACATGTTCATAGCCTCTGCTATCTCTCTCACTTTAATTCGGCTGTCGTCTAGCACCATTTGGTGAACTTTGGCGATGTTTTCGACGGTAGTTGCAGCTTTTGGACGTCCCGAGCGTTCATCATCTCCCAAGCTCTTACAGCAACGTTTAAATTCATCTGTGCAAAATTTCACTGTGGAAAATGATGATAGTCTCCGTAAGGAAGGGGATCCGTCGCCTTCAGCTGCTGTGGTGCGAGCGCTGCGGATCGTTAGCACTCTTGGCACCTCTGACCTTACTAGAGGAACCTCGGGTCGAACATTCGAGCCCTTCCCTGAATGGGAGTTGTTCGGATTGGGTTGGACTCGAGGGAGCAGTGTTCCCGATACCCGTGGGAGATCGGGTACCTCCGGCCAGGCTTCGGCCGCCCGGAGGGGTTAGAGGAAGTCCCGGGTACTAGCCTGCAGAGCTAGAACGTGTACTAGATCACCGGGCGGCCCCAGTAGTCTGCCCTTCGGGGTTGACACGCGTAAGTGGCGTAACCACTTCCACCCGTCTTGACGTTGTCGATTAGACTCAAGTTATTGCCCCAAGGAAAGAACCCCGGAGTTTTCCATCGCTCCCGGACTGATAGAGGCCGGAGTCTTCATGACAAAGTGTGGTGAATGATAATGCAGAGTCCCTATACACAGAATCCAACTCAACTTTGATTTGCGCAGGCGTACTGCCTTAAAAAAACTAATATTTAATGAGCTCGATACTCGATTTTGTCCACTTTCATAAAAACACTCACACCAACTCACTCAAGCGACTCTTATATAACAACTGAGCGTCCAAAATGGCTGAACCTTTGGTGAGTAACTGTCAACAGATGAACAGCGAAATTCACTCGCTTTTATTTTCATGTTGAGGTCGGAAACTTTTCAGACCACTCTCGTATTTTCAAATACAACGAGAGAAGAAATAACAAATGACGTGAGCTGGTAGACAGTGGAGTACAAGCGGCTGTGAGTGACAGAGCAACAATTTATATGTCCCTGCGAGAGATGTCCGTGTCCTTAATGGTGATTAAAGAACGGAACAAAGATTGCCTTCGGACAGACAACGCCAAGTTCGGAATTTTCCTTTTACAAGCAGAAATACAGAGCGTAATTCCTATTAGTACCAGGCATTTGTTTAATTTACTCTACCTCTTCGTTTAATCGAGTTCTAGCCGTAATACATCACCAGTGGTTCAGGAAGTCTTTCACGATGCGTAGCAGGCAAATGTAATCTTGAGTTTCGGTCGGTAATTAAATACTCTGATGATTTTATTGCGTTTTCGTCTCAATTTTCAGCGACTCACCTATATTTGCTCCTCCAACAGACAGAACCACAATGCAGGCTCCTTTCGATAATTCCACAAAATCAACAATAGGTACTGACAGCTACATGTAATCACTTTAACATCGAAAATTCATATAAAGCCAATGCAATATCATTAACCAATTTCAAGCCATTTTATATTCCATTTACTACTAAACGATACCGGGTGTAACGTAAGAGACTTACCACAGTTGGGTCCCCAGGTCTCGACGAGGACACAGGGATCATCTCCAGGATCACGACAACACTCTATCACGTCCCTGCACGTTGTGTCCGGGGTCACTGGCACATCGGTCACGTCATCATCCTCACCCTCTCCATACACCCTCACGATCATCTGCAACGACAAACAAAACGTCAGTTACCAGACATTCATGTTTCAGGATAACAGAAAACCTCCAACGTTAAGTCACATCGCACAATGAATGAAATGATGTTTAAATGAGTACAGGGTACATAGAGCTTAGAGTTACCAGACATTCATGTTTCAGGATAACAGAAAACCTCCAACGTTAAGTCACATCGCACAATGAATGAAATGATGTTTAAATGAGTACAGGGTACATAGAGCTTAGAGTTACCAGACATTCATATTTCAGGATAAGAGCAAACCTCCAACGTTAAGTCATATCGGACGATGGATGAAATGATGTTCAAATGAGTACAGGGTACATAGAGCTAAGAGTTACCAGACATTCATCTTTCAGGATAAGATAAAACCTCCAACGTTAAGTCATATCGGACGATGAATGAAATGATGTTCAAATGAGTACAGGGTACATAGAGCTTAGAGTTACCAGACATTCATCTTTCAGGATAAGATAAAACCTACAACGTTAAGTCATATCGGACGATGAATGAAATGATGTTCAAATGAGTACAGGGTACATAGAGCTTAGAGTTACCAGACATTCATCTTTCAGAATAAGAGAAAACCTCCAACGTTAAGTCATATCGGACGATGAATGAAATGATGTTCAAATGAGTACAGGGTACATAGAGCTTAGAGTTACCAGACATTCATCTTTCAGGATAAGATAAAACCTCCAACGTTAAGTCATATCGGACGATGAATGAAATGATGTTCAAATGAGTACAGGGTACATAGAGCTTAGAGTTACCAGACATTCATCTTTCAGGATAAGATAAAACCTACAACGTTAAGTCATATCGGACGATGAATGAAATGATGTTCAAATGAGTACAGGGTACATAGAGCTTAGGGTTACCAGACATTCATCTTTCAGGATAACAGAAAACCTCCAACGTTAAGTCATATCGGACGATGAACGAAATGATGTTCAAATGAGTACAGGGTACATAGAGCTTAGAGTTACCAGACAATCATCTTTCAGGATAAGAGAAAACCTCCAACGTTAAGTCATATCGGACGATGAACGAAATGATGTTCAAATGAGTACAGGGTACATAGAGCTTAGAGTTACCAGACATTCATCTTTCAGGATAAGAGAAAACCTCCAACGTTAAGTCATATCGGACGATGAACGAAATGATGTTCAAATGAGTACAGGGTACATAGAGCTTAGAGTTACCAGACAATCATCTTTCAGGATAAGAGAAAACCTCCAACGTTAAGTCATATCGGACGATGAACGAAATGATGTTCAAATGAGTACAGGGTACATAGAGCTTAGAGTTACCAGACATTCATCTTTCAGGATAAGAGAAAACCTCCAACGTTAAGTCATATCGGACGATGAACGAAATGATGTTCAAATGAGTACAGGGTACATAGAGCTTAAAGTTACCAGACATTCATCTTTCAGGATAAGAGAAAACCTCCAACGTTAAGTCATATCGGACGATGAATGAAATGATGTTCAAATGAGTACAGGGTACATAGAGCTTAGAGTTAGCAGACATTCATCTTTCAGGATAAGAGAAAACCTCCACCGTTAAGTCATATCGGACGATGAACGAAATGATGTTCAAATGAGTACAGGGTA
Organism: Mantis religiosa; assembly: GCA_030765055.1. Taxonomy (NCBI): domain Eukaryota; kingdom Metazoa; phylum Arthropoda; class Insecta; order Mantodea; family Mantidae; genus Mantis; species Mantis religiosa. Next base: position 79,856 of record JAUKNK010000320.1, on the reverse strand, counting down.
CATAGAGCTTAGAGTTAGCAGACATTCATCTTTCAGGATAAGAGAAAACCTCCAACGTTAAGTCATATCGGACGATGAACGAAATGATGTTCAAATGAGTACAGGGTACATAGAGCTTAGAGTTACCAGACATTCATCTTTCAGGATAAGAGAAAACCTCCAACGTTAAGTCATATCGGACGATGAACGAAATGATGTTCAAATAAGTACAGGGTACATAGAGCTTAGAGTTACCAGACATTCATCTTTCAGGATAAGAGAAAACTTCCAACGTTAAGTTATATCGGACGATGAATGAAATGATGTTCAAATGAGTACAGGGTACATAGAGCTTAGAGTTACCAGACATTTATCTTTCAGGATAAGAGAAAACCTCCAACGTTAAGTCTTATCGGACGATGAATGGAATGATGTTCAAATAAGTACAGGGTACATAGACCTTAGAGTTACCAGACATTTATCTTTCAGGATAAGAGAAAACCTCCAATGTTAAGTCATATCGGACGATGAATGAAATGATGTTCAAATAAGTACAGGGTACATAGACCTTAGAGTTACCAGACATTTATCTTTCAGGATAAGAGAAAACCTCCAACGTTAAGTCATATCGGACGAGGAATGGAATGATGTTCAAATAAGTACAGGGTACATAGAGCTTAGAGTTACCAGACATTCATCTTTCAGGATAAGAGAAAACCTCCAACGTTAAGTCATATCGGACGATGAATGAAATTATGTACAAATGAGTACAGGGTACATAGAGCTTAGAGTTACCAGACATTCATCTTTCAGGATAAGAGAAAACCTCCAACGTTAAGTCATACCGGACGATGAATGAAATGATGTTCAAATGAGTACAGGGTACATAGAGCTTAGAGTTACCAGACATTCATCTTTCAGGATAAGAGAAAACCTCCAACGTTAAGTCATATCGGACGATGAATGAAATTATGTACAAATGAGTACAGGGTACATAGAGCTTAGAGTTACCAGACATTCATCTTTCAGGATAAGAGAAAACCTCCAACGTTAAGTCATATCGGACGATGAATGAAATGATGTTCAAATGAGTACAGGGTACATAGAGCTTAGAGTTACCAGACATTCATGTTTCAGGATAAGAGAAAACCTCCAACGTTAAGTCATATCGGACGATGAATGAAATGATGTTCAAATGAGTACAGGGTACATAGAGCTTAGAGTTACCAGACATTCATCTTTCAGGATAAGAGAAAACCTCCAACGTTAAGTCATATCGGACGATGAATGAAATGATGTTCAAATGAGTACAGGGTACATAGAGCTTAGAGTTACCAGACATTCATCTTTCAGGATAAGAGAAAACCTCCAACGTTAAGTCATATCGGACGATGAATGAAATGATGTTCAAATGAGTACAGGGTACATAGAGCTTAGAGTTACCAGACATTCATGTTTCAGGATAAGAGAAAACCTCCAACGTTAAGTCATATCGGACGATGAACGAAATGATGTTCAAATAAGTACAGGGTACATAGAGCTTAGATTCATCAGTTTTTGTACACCTATTTAATTTTATTGACATTACACAGTTGTACCAACATTCTATTTTGTATTGAAACTAGAAGTAGAAATGGCGCTGTCGAAGTATTGAGAAATTTACATAATTTGAAGAAACAAAAATAATTCACGTTTAACATACGAGAGCTTGTCAGTAAAGAATGATCATAATTTTTTTACGGTATTAATTTTCACACTAAAATTCAATATTATTGTATTCTGTTAGCTTAATGTGAAACAAAGACGGCGTAGTAGTTTCATTGTTGGTACTCCTGGTTCCCGCCTGTGAGAACCAGACAAGTTCAGACATGTTCAATATCGCCTACCGCTGCAATGGAGGTAACACGCGAGGAACAATATGCGGCTTTGAAATTCTGCTTTCGTCTCAACAAATCTTCAGTTGAGGTCTATGCAATGTTACAGGAGGCCTATGGAGAGTCTGTTCTTCTCTACAGCACAGCTCGAAGGTGGTTTAAGATGTTTAAAGAAGAGAGACAATCAATTTCAGAGGAAGGTGGACCCGGTGTTCCAGTTACTGCTCTTACGGAAGAAAACATCAACACTGCTGCTGCCATTGTGAGAGAGGATTGACGAATTACCTTAAGATCACTTTCTGAAATACTGAACATTTCATTGGGTGCCACCCACACGTTGGCACCTGAGACGTGTTTGTGCGCGATGTGTTCCAAGATTGTTGATTCCCGAACTAAAGGATATTCGTACGTCTGCATGCAGTTAAAGTTGATGTAATCACTGATGATGAAAATTGGCTACATCATTTTGATCCTGAAAGCAAATAGGAAAGCTCAGTAGGGAAATCTCCTTCATCAACAACCCCCAAAAAGGCAAAAGTGGTTGCTTCTGCTGGGAAAGTTATGGTCATCTCATTCTTTGATATCCATGGAATGGTTTATCAGCATGTTGTACCTGCACACACATCAGTAACTGGACAATACTACAGGGATGTCCTGAAAACATTGGAAGTCCATATCAGGCGCAAAAGACCACATTTCCGTGAAGCAGGCTGGATGCTGCACCACGATAATGCGCGGCCGCATATTGCCAATGTTGTTGCGTGAAGTGCATCCCTCACCCTCCCTATAGTCCAGATTTGGCCCCGTGTGACTGTTTTCTATTCCCTAACTTGAAGAAACGCCTTTTCTCAAAAAATGGTTTCCAGCATGTCTTTGAAGACTGGCAGAAACGCTGGGACAAGTACATCGCATTCAGGGGAGACTATTTTGAGAAGGACCATCAAAATCATGAGGATTAGAGAGTGACAATGACGAATTTTGTCTTGACGTAAGTCAAGGTTAGTTCCACTGGATTAGAAAAATGAGTAATTCACTAACTATAACTACAATTATAGGATTGGAAACATGGTATTTGCAATTTTAAAAACTTCATTATTATAAAAGTTTGAAAAATGCATTTTTAGTTCTCTTACAGGTTTAAAACTCTTATCATTTGAAATATATAATAGAGGGCGCATGTTCATGTGAGAAACAAGCAAGTCTCATCAAACGAAATAGTAAAACGCTTGTCTTTTATACATCTTCTCTGTGAGACAAAATAAATTAAATAGAGGTTTTATTTATAGAGCTCCGCTATGGTCTCCCATTCTAAAGGGTCGTTATAGGGTCATTATCGGACTGCTGTGCCACTTAAGGTCGTGAGGAATGGATTCACTCGAGAAATGCTGCAAAACAAAACACTGAACACGGATCTCATTTGTCGTAACTGCGTTCCTTCCTAATGCAAGATATTAATAAGGTATTATCATCACCCATGTTGCATACGACAATATAATTTGATATTTAGTAGGGGTGTGTGTTGCTAAATAGAAATTTATAGCTTGCTTCTCGCTTCCAAAACTTCATGCAAATTAATCGCGTCAGTAACGTAACAGAATTATGAATATTTATGTTGTAATTTGAGTTCCAATTTTGTGTACGCATCTATGTTTCTCAGAAATATGTACATATTCAACTTTCCTTCAGCAGTACTAGACCAAATGTTCTGTTATACCAAAAGTGTATCATCATTACCTTATCCCAAATAATGTTCCAAAGCTACCCAACGATAAAATACGAGGGCTGTTCAATAAACAATGATCACAATTTGTTTTAACAATGTACCTTTACTCATCCTCATAATTTTGATGGTCCTTCTCAAAATAGTCTCCCCTGAAAGCGATGCACTTGTCCCAGCGTTTCTGCCAGTCTTCAAAGACATGCTGGAAACCATTTTTGAGAGATTCTTCAAAATCGCCTCCGCAGCCTTCACCACTGCTTCTGATGATGGATAATGCCTCCCACGAAGACGTTTCTTCAAGTTAGGGAATAGAAAAAAGTCACATGGGGCTAAATCCGGACTATAGGGAGGGAGAGGGATGCACCTCACGTTGATTTTTGCAAGATATTCAGCAACAACATTGGCAATATGCGGCCGCGCATTATCGTGGTGCAGCATCCAGCCTGCTTCATGGAAATGTGGTCTTTTGCGCCTGATATGGACTTGCAATGTTTTCAGGACATCGCTGTAGTATTGTACAGTTACTGATGTGTGTGCAGGTACAACATGCTGATAAACCATTCCATGAATATCAAAGAATGAGATGACCATAACTTTACCAACAGAAGCAACCACTTTTGCTTTTTTGGGGGTTGGTGATGAAGGAGATTTGCACACTGAGCTTTGCTGTTTGCTCTCAGGATCAAAATTATGTAGCCAAGTTTCATCAGCAGTGATTACGTCAACTTTAACTGCATGCAGACGTGCGAATGTCCTTTTGTCCGGGAATGAACAGTGTTGGAACACATCGCTCACAAACACGTCTCATGTGCCAACGTGTGGGTGGCACCCAATGAAATGTTCAGTATTTCAGAAAGTGATCTTAAGGTAATTCGTCGATCCTCTCTCACAATGGCAGCAGCAGTGTTGATGTTTTCTTCCGTAAGAGGAGTAACTGGAGCAGCGGGTCCACCTTCCTTTGAAATTGATTGTCTGCCCTCTTTAAACATTTTCAACCACCTTCGAGCTGTGCTGTAGGGAAGAACAGACTCCACATAGGCCTCCTGTAACATTGTATAGGCCTCAACTGAAGATTTGTTGAGACGAAAGCAGAATTTCAAAGCCGCATATTGTTCCTCGCGTTTTACCTCCATAGCAGCGGTAGCGATACTGAACAAGTCTGAACTTGCCTGGTTATCACAGGCGGGAACCAGGAGTACCAACAATGAAACTACTACGGCGTGTTTGTTTCACATTAAGCTAACAGAAGATAATAAGACTGAATTTTAGTGCGAAAAAGTATGACCGTAAAAAATTATGATCAGTCTTAATTCAACAGCCCCCGTAGATTTGTCAGGAGAGTTGTCACTTGTGATCAAAAATGGGTATATTACCGAAATAGTGGCTTGATCTCTACCAAAGTCATCGTTCGGTCCCAAAGTAATGTTGTGTGTCTGGTAGAATTTTGAAGATGTGATTCACTGAGAGTTTGTTCCAAAGGGACGGACGATTGACGCGGGTCTTTACTGCCAACAAATGGAACGAGTTCATGAAATTTTAAGACGGAGATACCCAGCAGAGTTCTATTACAACATCCCATACTGCACGAACAACCATGGAAATAATTCAGGAATTGGGAGAAAATGAACTGCTATCACACCCAGCATACAGCCCTGATCTCGTACCATCAGATTATCATCTTTTTCGATCCATGACACATTTACTACGTGGAAGACATTTTGACAACATTGAAGCAGTACAAGTGAGTGTCAGGGAATTCTTGTCATCAAAAACCAGAGACTGATAACATCGTGGGATAATAAACCTCGCTGAGCGATGACTCAAGACTATACAATCTAATGGTCTATACCTTTTTTATTATTTTTTCTATTCTTTTGTCGTAGATTGAAATGTTACTATATAGCAATTGGAAAATAGCAGTTAACTTGTAAGTTACTCTGAAATTGCTTAATAAACCTCATACAACTAGCAAATCAAAACAACGGAATGTTGGGTAATGCCTTAGCAAGAAAAGTCTCTGCACAAACATTTACTTTTTTTATAGTTAATGGTCAGCGATTTTGACATTTATTTAGTGTAGTGAGGATATCCATTCACTGGGCGGAAAGGAGGGCGTCTAGGGGTAACGGAAGATTGGGTATCTCAACTACCAGTGTAAGGGAGCTCAAATCGGGTGATGTAAGGCTCCATGATTAGCTTTCAGCGTTCCTTTCTCAGGAAACCAAACCATTCTCTCTGTAATGCCACATTTCTCAATCATCCAGTGTAATGTTCCCATTACCAACCATATCGCACATCGTGTTCTTAAAACTCAATTCCAGTCGCTGGAGTCTCCGAAGATATGGTGGAACCTCCGGCGGGCAGCATTTTGCAATAAAGCCTCTCAGCACCATCCAGATATTATGTACCTGTTTGCAAGAGGCAATCCTATGTTCCGAGGTATCCATTTGTGATCAAAATCGGCATATGCTACATTTTGGGAGAGATTCTTCCATTTAAATTTGCATTTTTTATTCTCTTTCTCTTCAATCCGGGGTATTAACTGCGATGTATTAGCAGCTGATATTGTTTTTCTCGTTGATTCAAAACCTTCGAGGTCATCACTGCTGAGATGGTTAACAATGGGTTTAAAACCAGGATATACCTACCCTCTGAGAGTTATGTATCTGATCCTGCCAGAAACTCCCATCTGTCGATGATCCATTATCACCCAGTGAGTACTTTCAAAATTAGTTGTTTGTCAGAACATATTTCAAATATTTTTTTTAAAAAAATGAGGTTACTTATTTTCAGTATCTATATTTCTTTCTAAAAGCCGCCTTGTTCTGGTTTATCTGCACGTCTCACACAGTTTTCCCACAATTGTTTCACGTTGCCAATTTCTTCGTGAATAAGTCAGTTGAGAAGTATTATTTCTGTTTGAAACAGAAACCGAGAGATCCGATGTTCAAATGTTTTTCAGTCTATCCAAATCAGACTTTTTATCACAAGAATATTTATAGATGAACGGGAGAGAAACATATGTGAGTTTAGCATGACAATGTAATTTTGGAGACACAAGGTCTCTCACAGTAATATTTGAGAAGATGCACATAAAACCAGAGTTAGAAAACCAAGTTAAAAAGCGTTTAAATTTCCAACTTGCATATTTTGCCTGAAGTATTAAATATGAATAGAATTTGTGTTTATGTAAACTCGGATGGGGGGGGGGGCAGATTGTCAGGCTGTAGCCGTTACCATAGAAACAAGCGGTAAAGGTCGCTGCAAGCGACGTTCTAACTTTGAAGGTTTCATATTGTTTTACACTTCACAATTAACCACTTCCATTACACGGCAAAGGGAAAACTTTAAAATGTCTGTTCATATTCCTGTCAGATTGCACAAATTAATTACACGTAAACATAAAACAACACGATGTACTACGTTCACATTACCTTCTCTACCACTTATCTAAACTTTGATACAAAGTGTCGCAAACCACCGCAGAAAAACTGCAAAAATTCCGAGGTGGCACTTCAAATTTGGTTTAGAATATCGTTACTGAATCTTGTATTTATTGTTATGATCCTGAAAACACAAGGCAATGGGACTTTCAAACAGAACCTAGGTCCACAAAAGTCTGACAAATTTGCAGTGTTGGTAGCATTTACAGACGAGTTACACAAATATCTCCTTATTGCCAAATTTTGAAAACCTTCACGAAAAATGATCAAAACTGAAATTAATTTTATATTAATACAAGCAAAACTAACAACTGAGTATCTGAATAGCCCAAAGGATCATCACTAGAGCCTGGATTTGCAAGCAAAATCAAATGGTGAAATAAGGAAGCAAAAAGCACGAAAAATGAAACAAGCACCAAAAATAAGCAAAGAAAAAATACAAATTGAATCATAAACATATTGTTTGGTAGAATTTATACTTTACTCAAGCTTGTTACAGTACACAAGAGAGTTATGCTGAGATTTTCCTGAGGGATGCTCCTGTGTTTTTAATGAAGAATTTTTACACAGTGTTTCGTAACCAGGATTTTTCGTTAATGCCTTACTGAGTTTCACAAAGACAGTTATAACAATACAGTGAATCTCTGAAGACAACTTTACTGAAATGTCACATATCAAAGAATGTGAATACTCCAAGGGATTATTTCGAGTGTTTAATAGCAGGTATTTTGGAGAAGCTTGTATCTTCTGTAACTAAGGAGTACAACATTGTTGACACAGCCTTTAACCAAGAACCCCTTAGACTTAAAACTGGCTGAGGAGTTGAAGACAAATTTGGAAGAACTTCATGACAACGGTAAAGGGGTCAGGGTTCGATCCCAACCATGCGGTGCGGATTTTAAGTCCTGGATATAGGACCGATGTCCACGCAGCATCGTGAGGAAAGTAAGGAGCTTACGCTAGGTAAGTGGCCCTGGTCACATTCCAGCTGGGGGATGTCGAGATGCTGACCACATCTCCTCCCCGTATCGGTTGGATGATCTCCCAACTCTACTTGCGTACGTGGGCGTGAGGCCGGCAGTCGGGTTGGCAGGCCTTGACCCTCTTAGGGCTGTCACGCCAGTATTTATTTATTACTTTAATCGGCGACAGTACATCACTTTCTTTAAACTAAACACAAGAAGATCGGCTCTTGACTATTTCAGGGAGACGATATAAACTGTCTAAAGATAAAATGATAGCTAGGAGTGAACATTTACGTTTAAATTCATACAATTTGGATTAAATAAGCTATTTTAATTAACAAGCATAAAATAAGTAAGCAAAGACCGTATTTCAGCAAGAGGGCGTTCATAAACATTTACGAAGTACGTCCAGAGAGTAAGTTTTGTTTGGTAATAAAATTAAATTGTGTACACATACAGAAAAATTATTTATTGCACACAATTCTACAATTCTTGAACTACTTTTCCACATAACTGCCGAAATTTTGCAGGCATTTGTCATAGCCAAGCACAAGTTTTTGTATACCTTCTTTATAGAAGTTTGCCGCCTGCATCTTCAACCAGTTGGAAACATTTTGTTTCTGCTCTTCGTTATTGTTGAAGTGTTGACCGCCAAGGAAAGATTTGACATGCAAAAACAAATGAAAGTTGCTAGGAGCGAGGTCAGGGCTGTATGGGGGGTGGTCAAACATGTCCCAGCCAAATCCCTGTAGAATGCTTTTCGTAGCATTTGCAGTGCGTTGTCGTGAAGAAACACAATACGTTTTGACATCGTAAATTTGCCGATAAATTTCAATTGGTGTCACTTTCCTAGCATTCAGAAAACGAATCACAGATCTGATTTCACAAGCGGCGGCATTTTCAATCAACACCGACATTGTAAACAAGCACAACAAAGCGTACGTGGCTGACAGCGATCTCACAATGGCGCACGTTTCTTCTCTTTGATACAGAGCGTCTACCGCGCATGTGCGGAACTGTGATTGCAGCGCTGCAGCGGAGATAAATTGAAACAGAACTTACTTTCTGGACGCCCCTTGTATAAGCATTTTGCTTAGAAAGCCGGGCTCTAATCATCACCATGCAAACAGCCCTGACCCACCTTCTCATTTCTTTCTGTTTCTGAAAATTAAAGATAAATTGGTTTATCGTCATCACACGAAACATTAGAAAATTCCTGTGACTCAGGAAAACTGAGTTTCCTGGACTGGACTATGTTACGGAGGGGACTGAGCACGATTGAAGAACAGCCATATATCTTTATATTTCTTAAACTTATTTTTTTTCTCGAATGCCCCAAGAGCTTTTTGCACACTGTATTCTTTTCGTGGAGGCCATAATTCACGAAATCTCAAATCACGTATTCCTACTGAAATTCTAGTGTCGAAGTCTTTCGAAGATTAAATCTCTCGTCTAGTTGAAAGTTCGTAGTTGACATAAACCGTTACTGTGTTCGAATCCTGTTGATGGAGAAGCGAGCACTTGATCACCAAGTAACAAGCACACGTATATAATTACATGCTGCTCTGACCGCCACATGCCATAATGACATTTAACCGAACACGTTAACATGACCTAAGGATCGAATGTTGACCTTAAGGGAAATGGAAAATGTCACATAACTAATTACACGTTATTGACCCAAACGCTGCACTTTATTTCAATCTATTTAAAACGCCTCCACTACATTGTGGTATAAACAAAAATAATATACCTATTTTAACTGTACGATAAATATAAACAATGTATTCATTATTTCTGTTTGATACAAATATTTGAAAACGTGGCCATTCATCTCCTCGCAAGTCAAAAAGCGAATCATTGGAAGACATGCACTTTTCCATTTTAGCAAAAAACACGTACACAACTTACTGAAATGTCTGTAAAATTCATACTAACCTATGAATTCGCACCAAATTTGTTTTGAAAACGTATAACAAATGACTAACAAACTTCCCTTAGCAACATCATACATTATGAATCATGGGCAATCTTATGCACTACTAAGTTTGTAAGATTATGTCACAACATAATAGAATCGAATGCTTGCTCTTGTGTAGTACTCTGGGCTATTAGGTGTTGTAACATCAGAAACGTCGGGCTTTACTCGTGAATGCAGCTTAACTAAGTCAATTCAAGTCTCTAAGAATGGGAATGCTTAGGTACTTTCCCGTGCATTAGCGTGAATTAAAAGGGAAATGTGAGCAGTGGGATGAAAGAAAAATACTCGAGAGCTCGCTGGAATATAACGCAATTAAAAAAACAAAGTGGAACCGTTAAAAAACTGAAAGGAAACAAAAACGTGTGCGCATAAACAAAACACGGACGTGAATGGTCCCGGGCTCGAGGCCCGAATGTGTATGAAAGGCACCATTGTCTCGGAATACCTAGCGATTCAGCTAAAAAACCCACGAGAGCTTTTAAGGGAATTAACAGCGGCGGGAGGGGGGAGCAAATGGGCCCTTTTCAAATGATTAGAGTGGTACAAACTTGCAACTTTCATCTGTTGTATTCGGAAAGAAAATACAAAACTTAGAAGCGAGGAAAAGGAAGAATAGCAAAGACAGATAAAATATTATTTTAATAAAAATGAGAGTCGTATGTTGGGTTTATATGACATTCTCTACCCTCAAACAGCACGTTCTGTGTTACGGACTTAGGTTAAGATTCAAAGTGTTTCAGTGTACATTACAAGCTCACACTGCTCACTGAAGCTCACTGCTGTTATGACCCACACACAAGCAGTAACAAACATAGAGAAATTGATGTTTTATTTCGAGAGTCAAGACAAAACATTGACAAATGAACTTCTAATGTTAAAGCGGATGTGAGATAAGTGATACACTAAACTGAGACAGCATAAACTCACTGCTGTTATGACCCACACACAAGCAGTAACAAACATAGAGAAATTGATGTTTTATTTCGAGAGTCAAGACAAAACATTGACAAATGAACTTCTAATGTTAAAGCGGATGTGAGATCGCGCTACTCGTAAGTGATACACTAAACTGAGACAACAGAAGCTCACTGCTGTTATGACCCACACACAAGCAGTAACAAACATAGAGAAATTGATGTTTTATTTCAAGAGTCAAGCCAAAACATTGACAAATGAACTTCTAATGTTAAACCGGATGTGAGACCACGCTACTCGTAAGTGATACACTAAACTGAGGCAACAGAAGCTCACTGCTGTTATGACCCACACACAAGCAGTAACAATATAGAGAAATTGATGTTTTATTTCAAGAGTCAAGCCAAAACATTGACAAATGAACTTCTAATGTTAAACCGGATGTGAGATCACGCTACTCGTAAGTGATACATTAAACTGAGACAACAGAAACCCACTGCTCTTATGACCCACACACAAACAGTAACAAACATAGAGAAATTGATGTTTCATTTCAAGAGTCAAGACAAAACATTGACAAATGAACTTCTAATGTAAAGTGGATGTGAGATCACGCTACTCGTAAGTGATACACTAAACTGAGACAACAGAAGCTCACTGCTGTTATGACCCACACACAAGCAGTAACAAACATAGAGAAATTGACGTTTTATTTCAAGAGTCAAGACAAAACATTGACAAATGAACTTCTAATGTAAAGTGGATGTGAGATCACGCTACTCGTAAGTGATACACTAAACTGAGACAACAGAAACCCACTGCTGTTATGACCCACACACAAACAGTAACAAACATAGAGAAATTGATGTTTTATTTCAAGAGTCAAGCCAAAACATTGACAAATGAACTTCTAATTTTAAAGCGGATGTGAGATCACGCTACTCGTAAGTGATACACTAAACTGAGACAACAGAAGCTCACTGCTGTTATGACCCACACACAAGCAGTAACAAACATAGAGAAATTGACGTTTTATTTCAAGAGTCAAGCCAACACATTGACAAATGAACTTCTAATGTTAAAGCGGATGTGAGATAAGTGATACACTAAACTTAGACAACAGAAGCTCACTGCTGTTATGACCCACACACAAGCAGTAACAAACATAGCGAAATTGATGTTTTATTTCGAGAGTCAAGCCAACACATTGAAAAATGAACTTCTAATGTTAAAGCGGATGTGAGATAAAGGATACACTAAACTGAGGCAACAGCAGCTCACTGCTGTTATGACCCCCCCCCCCCCCACACACACACAAGCAGTAACAAACATAGAGAACTTGATGTTTTATTTCATGAGTCAAGCCGAAACATTGACAAATGAACGTCTAATGTTAAAGCGGATATGAGATCTCGCTACTCGTAAGTGATACACTAAACTGAGACAACAGAAGCTCACTGCTGTTATGACCCACACACACACAAGCAGTAACAAACATAGAGAAATTGATGTTTTATTTCGAGAGTCAAGACAAAACATTGACAAATGAACGTCTAATGTTAATGCGGATGTGAGATCGCGCTACTCGTAAGTGATGCACTAAACTGAGACATCAGAAGCTCACTGCTGTTATGACCCACACACAAGTGGTAACAAACATAGATAAATTGATGTTTTATTTCAAGAGTCAAGACAAAACATTGACAAATGAACTTCTAATGTTAAACCGGATGTGAGATCACGCTACTCGTAAGTGATACACTAAACTGAGGCAACAGAAGCTCACTGCTGTTATGACCCACACACAAGCAGTAACAATATAGAGAAATTGATGTTTTATTTCAAGAGTCAAGCCAAAACATTGACAAATGAACTTCTAATGTTAAACCGGATGTGAGATCACGCTACTCGTAAGTGATACATTAAACTGAGACAACAGAAACCCACTGCTGTTATGACCCACACACAAACAGTAACAAACATAGAGAAATTGATGTTTTATTTCAAGAGTCAAGACAAAACATTGACAAATGAACTTCTAATGTAAAGTGGATGTGAGATCACGCTACTCGTAAGTGATACACTAAACTGAGACAACAGAAGCTCACTGCTGTTATGACCCACACACAAGCAGTAACAAACATAGAGAAATTGACGTTTTATTTCAAGAGTCAAGACAAAACATTGACAAATGAACTTCTAATGTAAAGTGGATGTGAGATCACGCTACTCGTAAGTGATACACTAAACTGAGACAACAGAAACCCACTGCTGTTATGACCCACACACAAACAGTAACAAACATAGAGAAATTGATGTTTTATTTCAAGAGTCAAGCCAAAACATTGACAAATGAACTTCTAATTTTAAAGCGGATGTGAGATCACACTACTCGTAAGTGATACATTAACTGAGACAACAGAAGCTCACTGCTGTTATGACCCACACACAAGCAGTAACAAACATAGAGAAATTGACGTTTTATTTCAAGAGTCAAGCCAACACATTGACAAATGAACTTCTAATGTTAAAGCGGATGTGAGATAAGTGATACACTAAACTTAGACAATAGAAGCTCACTGCTGTTATGATCCACACACAAGCAGTAACAAACATAGCGAAATTGATGTTTTATTTCGAGAGTCAAGCCAACACATTGAAAAATGAACTTCTAATGTTAAAGCGGATGTGAGATAAAGGATACACTAAACTGAGGCAACAGCAGCTCACTGCTGTTATGACCCCCCTCCCACACACACACACACACACACACACACACACACACACACACACACACACACACACACAAGCAGTAACAAACATAGAGAACTTGATGTTTTATTTCATGAGTCAAGCCGAAACATTGACAAATGAACGTCTAATGTTAAAGCGGATATGAGATCTCGCTACTCGTAAGTGATACACTAAACTGAGACAACAGAAGCTCACTGCTGTTATGACTCACACACACACAAGCAGTAACAAACATAGAGAAATTGATGTTTTATTTCGAGAGTCAAGACAAAACATTGACAAATGAACGTCTAATGTTAATGCGGATGTGAGATCGCGCTACTCGTAAGTGATACACTAAACTGAGACAACAGAAGCTCACTGCTGTTATGACCCACACACAAGTGGTAACAAACATAGATAAATTGATGTTTTATTTCAAGAGTCAAGACAAAACATTGACAAATGAACTTCTAATGTTAAAGCGGATGTGAGATCACGCTACTCGTAAGTGATACACTAAACTGAGACAGCAGAAGCTCACTGCTGTTATGACCCACACACAAGCAGTAACAAACATAGATAAATTGATGTTTTATTTCAAGAGTCAAGACAAAACTTTGACAAATGAACTTCTAATGTTAAAGCGGATGTGAGATCACGCTACTCGTAAGTGATACACTAAACTGAGACAACAGAAGCTCACTGCTGTTATGACCCACACACAAGCAGTAACAAACATAGAGAAATTGATGTTTTATTTCAAGAGTCAAGACAAAGCATTGACAAATGAACTTCTAATGTTACAGTGGATGTGAGATCACGCTACTCGTAAGTGATACACTAAACTGAGACAACAGAAGCTCACTGCTGTTATGACCCACACACAAGCAGTAACAAACATAGAGAAATTGATGATTTATTTCGAGAGTCAAGCCGAAACATTGACAAATGAACTTCTAATGTAAAGCGGATGTGAGATCACGCTACTCGTAAGTGATACACTAAACTGAGACAACAGAAGCTCACTGCTGTTATGACCCACACACAAGCAGTAACAAACATAGAGAAATTGATGATTTATTTCGAGAGTCAAGCCGAAACATTGACAAATGAACTTCTAACGTTAAAGCGGATGTGAGATCACGCTACTCGTAAGTGATACACTAAACTGAGACAGCAGAAGCTCACTGCTGTTATGACCCACACACAAGCAGTAACAAACATAGAGAAATTGATGTTTTATTTCTAGAGTCAAGACAAAGCATTGACAAATGAACTTCTAACGTTAAAGCGGATGTGAGATCACGCTACTCGTAAGTGATACACTAACCTGAGGCAACAGAAACTCACTGCCTTATTTACTACCGACTAGTTTGTAGTACAGTACAATATATAGGCTGTTACAGTACAGGCAGTGTAAGTGTTTTGGACGGAAGTGTGCCGATAGTAATTTGTAAACTCCATATTTCGGTTATGTTGTACATATTTCTTATAGTTTCTACGCCATTCTCTAGATAACCCGGATTTTCCTTAACCCGGCTCGGCTCTCGTCGGCGTTGATCCGGGTAAACGAGGTTCTATAAAACAACAGTGATATCGTGAGTATAGTGTAACGTTGTCATTTAATTACAGTACTTGGTTTATAAACGTATTCTGACGGGAAGTTTAGTTAAAGCAAAACAGAAATTTAACTAACGTGCTATTTTACAACGTCTCCCATCCGAGAGTCGTAAAACCGTGCGATACGTAATGCAGTTATCGATGTTGAAACTGTTCCTTTGGACCCTGGCGTGATCGCGAACCACAGTTTGGGAACCACCCATTTAAAGCGAACGTATTTCTTTTTTGAAATCACAACCACTGCCTTAAGATGTATATGAATGGTGAAAGAACAACACAAATCAATGGTAGTAAACGAAGCGCTAATATGCTCCTGCCATCTGTCGGAGCCCGGGCACACTACTAGCGTGAGGTGCCAGTGGCCACCGTTCGAATCCCCGTCAAGGGCAAACAATGTACGTGTTGTGAATGTTGGCAGATTCATCTTGAGAAGGAATCCGCGTGCCTTCACGTCACGGGGTTACTACAGAGAGTAAAACACGACAAACACACAAAACAACAACGTCTGGAGAAAATACAAGAGGAGATTACAAGGTGTTACGTCACGTCCTCTTCTTTTTGTTAATGGTGATAAATACTTATTTATTTTATAGTACAGATAGTTGTAATAGACACCGTTTCTATGGGAACACTACATAACAAAACTGGACTTAAAGTGATTGGACAACGAGTGAGATAAAGGAAACAAAATTTACTCGCTGTTTCGCTAATGTCTATGATAAAGTAAATAAATAAATGATAGGGTCTGGACAGACTGAAAAATTCAATGCCATAGCCGGGATTTGAAACACAGATCTTCTGGTCTCCGTCCAGCCGCTCTAAACCATTGAGCTACTATGGCCAACGTGCCATCATGACATTAAATTCCCCAACTGACTCGTGTTTTTCCCGGTAAACCACTAGGAGTTCCCGTAAACACATGAGACAACTACATCAATGACGACTTACTATGCTGTAAGTACTTTAAGGCCCGGGCTTTTTAATAAACCACTAGGAGTTCTCATAAACACATGAGACAACCACCTTAATGGCGACTTACTATGCTGTAAGTACTTTAAGGCCCGGGCTTTATAGTAAACCACTAGGAGTTCTCATAAACACATGAGACAACTACCTTAATGCCGACTTACTATGCTGTAAGTACTTTAAGATCCGGGCTTTATAGTAAACCACTAGGAGTTCTCATAAACACATGCGACAACTACCTTAATGACGACTTACAATGCTGTAAGTACCTTAAGGCCCGGGCTTTATAGTAAACCACTAGGAGTTCTCATAAACACATGAGACAACTACCATAATGACGACTTACTATGCTGTAAGTACTTTAAGGCCCGGGCTTTATAGTAAACCAATAGGAGTTCTCATAAACACAGGAGACAACTACCTTAATGACGACTTACTATGCTGTAAGTACTTTAAGGTCCGGGCTTTATAGTAAACCACTAGGAGTTCTCATAAACACATGAGACAGCTACCTTAATGACGACTTACTATGCTGTAAGTACTTGAAGGTCCGGGCTTTATAGTAAACCACTAGGAGTTCTCATAAACACATGAGACAACCACCTTAATGGCGACTTACTATGCTGTAAGTACTTTAAGGCCCGGGCTTTATAGTAAACCACTAGGAGTTCTCATAAACACATGAGACAACAACCTTAATGCCGACTTACTATGCTGTAAGTACTTTAAGACCCGGGCTTTATAGTAAACCACTAGGAGTTCTCATAAACACATCAGACAACTACCTCAATGACGACTTACTATGCTATTAGTACTTTAAGGTCCGGGCTTTATAGTAAACCACTAGGAGTTCTCATAAACACATGAGACAACCACCTTAATGGCGACTTATATGTTGTACTTTAAGGTCCGGACTTTATAGTAAACCACTAGGAGTTCCCATAAACACATGAGACAACTACCTTAATGGCGACTTACTATGTTGTACCTTAAGGTCCGGACTTTATAGTAAACCACTAGGAGTTCTCATAAACACATGAGACAACTACCTTAATGACGACTTACTATGCTGTAAGTAATTTAAGGCCCGGGCTTTATAGTAAACCAATAGGAGTTCTCATAAACACAGGAGACAACTACCTTAATGACGACTTACTATGCTGTAAGTACTTTAAGGTCCGGGCTTTATAGTAAACCACTAGGAGTTCTCATAAACACAGGAGACAACTACCTTAATGACGACTTACTATGCTGTAAGTACTTGAAGGTCCGGGCTTTATAGTAAACCACAAGGAGTTCTCATAAACACATGAGACAACTACCTAAATGACGACTTACTATGCTGTAAGTACTTTAAGGCCCGGGCTTTATAGTAAACCACTAGGAGTTCTCATAAACACATGAGACAACTACCTTAATGACGACTTACTATGCTGTAAGTACTTTAAGGCCCGGGCTTTATAGTAAACCACTAGGAGTTCTCATAAACACATGAGACAACTACCTTAATGACGACTTACTATGCTGTAAGTACTTTAAGGTCCGGGCTTTATAGTAAACCACTAGGAGTTCTCATAAACACATGAGACAACTACCTTAATGACGACTTACTATGCTGTAAGTACTTTAGGGATCGGGCTTTATAGTAAACCACTAGGAGTTCTCATAAACACATGAGACAACTACCTTAATGACGACTTACTATGCTGTAAGTACTTTAAGGCCCGGACTTTATAGTAAACCACTAGGAGTTCTCATAAACACATGAGACAACTACCTTAATGACGACTTACTATGCTGTAAGTACTTTAGGGCCCGGGCTTTATAATAAACCACTAGGAGTTCTCATAAACACATGAGACAACTACCTTAATGACGACTTACTATGCTGTAAGTACTTTAAGGCCCAGGCTTTATAGTAAACCCCTAGGAGTTCTCATAAACACATGAGACAACAATCTTAATGACGACTTACTATTCTGTAAGTACTTTAAGGTCCGGGCGTTATAGTAAACCACTAGGAGTTCTCATAAACAAATGAGACAACTACCTTAATGCCGACTTACTATTCTGTAAGTACTTTAAGGTCCGGGCGTTATAGTAAACCATTAGGAGTTCTCATAAACACATGAGACAACTACCTTAATGCCGAATTACTATGCTGTAAGTACTTTAAGGTCCGGGCGTTATAGTAAACCACTAGGAGTTCTCATAAACACATGAGACAACTACCTTAATGCCGACTTACTATGCTGTAAGTACTTTAAGGCCCGGGCTTTATAGTAAACCACTAGGAGTTCTCATAAACACATGAGACAACTGCCTTAATGCCGACTTACTATGCTGTAAGTACTTTAAGGTCCGGGCGTTATAGTAAACCACTAGGAGTTCTCATAAACACATGAGACAACTACCTTAATGCCGACTTACTATGCTGTAAGTACTTTAAGGTCCGGGCGTTATAGTAAACCACTAGGAGTTCTCATAAACACATGAGACAACTACCTTAATGCCGACTTACTATGCTGTAAGTACTTTAAGGTCCGGGCGTTATAGTAAACCACTAGGAGTTCTCATAAACACATGAGACAACTACCTTAATGCCGACTTACTATTCTGTAAGTACTTTAAGGTCCGGGCGTTACAGTAAACCACTAGGAGTTCTCATAAACACATGAGACAACAATCTTAACGGCGACTTACTATGCTGTAAGTACTTTAAGGTCCGGACTTTATAGTAAACCACTAGGAGTTCTCATAAACACATGAGACAACTGCCTTAATGCCGACTTAATATTCTGTAAGTACTTTAAGGTCCGGGCGTTATAGTAAACCACTAGGAGTTCTCATAAACACATGAGACAACTACCTTAATGCCGACTTACTATGCTGTAAGTACTTTAATGCCCGGGCGTTATAGTAAACCACTAGGAGTTCTCATAAACACATGAGACAACTACCTTAATGCCGACTTACTATGCTGTAAGTACTTTAAGGTCCGGGCGTTATAGTAAACCACTAGGAGTTCTCATAAACACATGAGACAACTACCTTAATGCCGACTTACTATGCTGTAAGTACTTTAAGGTCCGGGCGTTATAGTAAACCACTAGGAGTTCTCATAAACACATGAGACAACTACCTTAATGCCGACTTACTATGCTGTAAGTACTTTAAGGTCCGGGCGTTATAGTAAACCACTAGGAGTTCTCATAAACACATGAGACAACTACCTTAATGCCGACTTACTATTCTGTAAGTACTTTAAGGTCCGGGCGTTATAGTAAACCACTAGGAGTTCTCATAAACACATGAGACTATAATCTTAACGGCGACTTACTATGCTGTAAGTACTTTAAGGTCCGGACTTTATAGTAAACCACTAGGAGTTCTCATAAACACATGAGACAACTACCTTAATGCCGACTTACTATGCTGTAAGTACTTTAAGGCCCGGGCGTTATAGTAAACCACTAGGAGTTCTCATAAACACATGAGACAACTACCTTAATGCCGACTTACTATGCTGTAAGTACTTTAAGGTCCGGGCGTTATAGTAAACCACTAGGAGTTCTCATAAACACATGAGACAACTACCTTAATGCCGACTTACTATGCTGTAAGTACTTTAAGGTCCGGGCGTTATAGTAAACCACTAGGAGTTCTCATAAACACATGAGACAACTACCTTAATGCCGACTTACTATGCTGTAAGTACTTTAAGGTCCGGGCGTTATAGTAAACCACTAGGAGTTCTCATAAACACATGAGACAACTACCTTAATGCCGACTTACTATTCTGTAAGTACTTTAAGGTCCGGGCGTTATAGTAAACCACTAGGAGTTCTCATAAACACATGAGACTATAATCTTAACGGCGACTTACTATGCTGTAAGTACTTTAAGGTCCGGACTTTATAGTAAACCACTAGGAGTTCTCATAAACACATGAGACAACTACCTTAATGCCGACTTACTATGCTGTAAGTACTTTAAGGCCCGGACTTTATAGTAAACCACTAGGAGTTCTCATAAACACAGGAGACAACTACCTTAATGACGACTTACTATGCTGTAAGTACTTTAAGGTACGGGCTTTATAGTAAACCACTAGGAGTTCTCATAAACACATGAGACAACTACCTTAATGCCGACTTACTATTCTGTAAGTACTTTAAGGTCCGGGCGTTACAGTAAACCACTAGGAGTTCTCATAAACACATGAGACAACAATCTTAACGGCGACTTACTATGCTGTAAGTACTTTAAGGTCCGGACTTTATAGTAAACCACTAGGAGTTCTCATAAACACATGAGACAGCTGCCTTAATGCCGACTTAATATTCTGTAAGTACTTTAAGGTCCGGGCGTTATAGTAAACCACTAGGAGTTCTCATAAACACATGAGACAACTACCTTAATGCCGACTTACTATGCTGTAAGTTACTTTAAGGTCCGGGCGTTATAGTAAACCACTAGGAGTTCTCATAAACACATGAGACAACTACCTTAATGCCGACTTACTATGCTGTAAGTACTTTAAGGTCCGGGCGTTATAGTAAACCATTAGGAGTTCTCATAAACACATGAGACAACTACCTTAATGCCGACTTACTATGCTGTAAGTACTTTAAGGTCCGGGCGTTATAGTAAACCACTAGGAGTTCTCATAAACACATGAGACAACTACCTTAATGCCGACTTACTATTCTGTAAGTACTTTAAGGTCCGGGCGTTATAGTAAACCACTAGGAGTTCTCATAAACACATGAGACTACAATCTTAACGGCGACTTACTATGCTGTAAGTACTTTAAGGTCCGGACTTTATAGTAAACCACTAGGAGTTCTCATAAACACATGAGACAACTGCCTTAATGCCGACTTACTATGCTGTAAGTACTTTAAGGCCCGGACTTTATAGTAAACCACTAGGAGTTCTCATAAACACATGAGACAACTACCTTAATGACGACTTACTATGCTGTAAGTACTTTAGGGCCCGGGCTTTATAATAAACCACTAGGAGTTCTCATAAACACATGAGACAACTACCTTAATGACGACTTACAATGCTGTAAGTACCTTAAGGCCCGGGCTTTATAGTAAACCACTAGGAGTTCTCATAAACACATGAGAAAACTACCTTAATGACGACTTACTATGCTGTAAGTACTTTAAGGCCCGGGCTTTATAGTAAACCAATAGGAGTTCTCATAAACACAGGAGACAACTACCTTAATGACGACTTACTATGCTGTAAGTACTTTAAGGTCCGGGCTTTATAGTAAACCACTAGGAGTTCTCATAAACACATGAGACAGCTACCTTAATGACGACTTACTATGCTGTAAGTACTTGAAGGTCCGGGCTATATAGTAAACCACTAGGAGTTTTCATAAACACATGAGACAACCACCTTAATGGCGACTTACTATGCTGTAAGTACTTTAAGGCCCGGGCTTTATAGTAAACCACTAGGAGTTCTCTTAAACACATGAGACAACCACCTTAATGACGACTTACTATGCTGTAAGTACTTTAGGGCCCGGGCTTTATAATAAACCACTAGGAGTTCTCATAAACACATGAGACAACTACCTTAATGCCGACTTAGTATTCTGTAAGTACTTTAAGGTCCGGGCGTTATAGTAAACCACTAGGAGTTATCATAAACACATGAGACAACTACCTTAATGCCGACTTACTATGCTGTAAGTACTTTAATGCCCGGGCTTTATAGTAAACCACTAGGAGTTCTCATAAACACATGAGACAACTACCTTAATGACGACTTACTATGCTGTAAGTACTTTAAGGTCCGGGCGTTATAGTAAACCACTAGGAGTTCTCATAAACACATGAGACAACTACCTTAATGCCGACTTACTATGCTGTAAGTACTTTAAGGTCCGGGCGTTATAGTAAACCACTAGGAGTTCTCATAAACACATGAGACAACTACCTTAATGCCGACTTAAATTGCTGTAAGTACTTTAAGGTCCGGGCTTTATAGTAAACCACTAGGAGTTCTCATAAACACATGAGACGACTACCTTAATGGCGACTTACTATGCTGTAAGTACTTTAAGGTCCGGGCGTTATAGTAAACCACTAGGAGTTCTCATAAACACATGAGACGACTACCTTAATGCCGACTTACTATGCTGTAAGTACTTTAAGGTCCGGGCGTTATAGTAAACCACTAGGAGTTCTCATAAACACATGAGACAACTACCTTAATGCCGACTTACTATGCTGTAAGTACTTTAAGGTCCGGGCGTTATAGTAAACCACTAGGAGTTCTCATAAACACATGAGACAACTACCTTAATGCCGACTTACTATGCTGTAAGTACTTTAAGGTCCGGGCGTTATAGTAAACCACTAGGAGTTCTCATAAACACATGAGACAACTACCTTAATGACGACTTACTATGCTGTAAGTACTTTAAGGTCCGGGCGTTATAGTAAACCACTAGGAGTTCTCATAAACACATGAGTACTACCTTAATGCCGACTTACTATTCTGTAAGTACTTTAAGTTCCGGGCGTTATAGTAAACCACTAGGAGTTCTCATAAACACATGAGACAACAATCTTAATGGCGACTTACTATGCTGTAAGTACTTTAAGGTCCGGACTTTATAGTAAACCACTAGGAGTTCTCATAAACACATGAGACAACTACCTTAATGACGACTTATTATGCTGTAAGTACTTTAAGGTCCGGGATTTATAGTAAACCACTAGGAGTTCTCATAAACACATGAGACAACTACCTTAATGACGACTTACTATGCTGTAAGTACTTTAAGGTCCGGACTTTATAGTAAACCACTAGGAGTTCTCATAAACACATGAGACAACTACCTTAATGACGACTTATTATGCTGTAAGTACTTTAAGGTCCGGGATTTATAGTAAACCACTAGGAGTTCTCATAAACACATGAGACAACTACCTTAATGGCGACTTACTATGCTGTAAGTACTTTAAGGTCCGGACTTTATAGTAAACCACTAGGAGTTCTCATAAACACATGAGACAACTACCTTAATGACGACTTACTATGCTGTAAGTACTTTAAGGTCCGGACTTTATAGTAAACCACTAGGAGTTCTCATAAACACATGAGACAACTACCTTAATGCCGACTTACTATGCTGTAAGTACTTTAAGGTCCGGACTTTATAGTAAACCACTAGGAGTTCTCATAAACACATGAGACAACTACCTTAATGACGACTTACTATGCTGTAAGTACTTTAAGGTCCGGACTTTATAGTAAACCACTAGGAGTTCTCATAAACACATGAGACAGCTACCTTAATGACGACTTATTATGCTGTAAGTACTTTAAGGTCCGGGATTTATAGTAAACCACTAGGAGTTCTCATAAACACATGAGACAACTACCTTAATGACGACTTACTATGCTGTAAGTACTTTAAGGTCCGGACTTTATAGTAAACCACTAGGAGTTCTCATAAACACATGAGACAACTACCTTAATGACGACTTATTATGCTGTAAGTACTTTAAGGTCCGGGATTTATAGTAAACCACTAGGAGTTCTCATAAACACATGAGACAACTACCTTAATGGCGACTTACTATGCTGTAAGTACTTTAAGGTCCGGACTTTATAGTAAACCACTAGGAGTTCTCATAAACACATGAGACAACTACCTTAATGACGACTTACTACGCTGTAAGTACTTTAAGGTCCGGACTTTATAGTAAACCACTAGGAGTTCTCATAAACACATGAGACAACTACCTTAATGACGACTTACTATGCTGTAAGTACTTTAAGGTCCGGGCTTTATAGTAAACCACTAGGAGTTCTCATAAACACATGAGACAACAATCTTAATGGCGACTTACTATGCTGTAAGTACTTTAAGGTCCGGACTTTATAGTAAACCACTAGGAGTTCTCATAAACACATGAGACAACTACCTTAATGACGACTTATTATGCTGTAAGTACTTTAAGGTCCGGGATTTATAGTAAACCACTAGGAGTTCTCATAAACACATGAGACAACTACCTTAATGACGACTTACTATGCTGTAAGTACTTTAAGGTCCGGACTTTATAGTAAACCACTAGGAGTTCTCATAAACACATGAGACAACTACCTTAATGACGACTTATTATGCTGTAAGTACTTTAAGGTCCGGGATTTATAGTAAACCACTAGGAGTTCTCATAAACACATGAGACAACTACCTTAATGGCGACTTACTATGCTGTAAGTACTTTAAGGTCCGGACTTTATAGTAAACCACTAGGAGTTCTCATAAACACATGAGACAACTACCTTAATGACGACTTACTATGCTGTAAGTACTTTAAGGTCCGGACTTTATAGTAAACCACTAGGAGTTCTCATAAACACATGAGACAACTACCTTAATGCCGACTTACTATGCTGTAAGTACTTTAAGGTCCGGACTTTATAGTAAACCACTAGGAGTTCTCATAAACACATGAGACAACTACCTTAATGACGACTTACTATGCTGTAAGTACTTTAAGGTCCGGACTTTATAGTAAACCACTAGGAGTTCTCATAAACACATGAGACAGCTACCTTAATGACGACTTATTATGCTGTAAGTACTTTAAGGTCCGGGATTTATAGTAAACCACTAGGAGTTCTCATAAACACATGAGACAACTACCTTAATGACGACTTACTATGCTGTAAGTACTTTAAGGTCCGGACTTTATAGTAAACCACTAGGAGTTCTCATAAACACATGAGACAACTACCTTAATGACGACTTATTATGCTGTAAGTACTTTAAGGCCCGGGTTTTATAGTAAACCACTAGGAGTTCTCATAAACACATGAGACAACAACCTTAATGCCGACTTACTATGCTGTAAGTACTTTAAGACCCGGGCTTTATAGTAAACCACTAGGAGTTCTCATAAACACATCAGACAACTACCTCAATGACGACTTACTATGCTATTAGTACTTTAAGGTCCGGGCTTTATAGTAAACCACTAGGAGTTCTCATAAACACATGAGACAACCACCTTAATGGCGACTTATATGTTGTACTTTAAGGTCCGGACTTTATAGTAAACCACTAGGAGTTCCCATAAACACATGAGACAACTACCTTAATGGCGACTTACTATGTTGTACCTTAAGGTCCGGACTTTATAGTAAACCACTAGGAGTTCTCATAAACACATGAGACAACTACCTTAATGACGACTTACTATGCTGTAAGTAATTTAAGGCCCGGGCTTTATAGTAAACCAATAGGAGTTCTCATAAACACAGGAGACAACTACCTTAATGACGACTTACTATGCTGTAAGTACTTTAAGGTCCGGGCTTTATAGTAAACCACTAGGAGTTCTCATAAACACAGGAGACAACTACCTTAATGACGACTTACTATGCTGTAAGTACTTGAAGGTCCGGGCTTTATAGTAAACCACAAGGAGTTCTCATAAACACATGAGACAACTACCTAAATGACGACTTACTATGCTGTAAGTACTTTAAGGCCCGGGCTTTATAGTAAACCACTAGGAGTTCTCATAAACACATGAGACAACTACCTTAATGACGACTTACTATGCTGTAAGTACTTTAAGGCCCGGGCTTTATAGTAAACCACTAGGAGTTCTCATAAACACATGAGACAACTACCTTAATGACGACTTACTATGCTGTAAGTACTTTAAGGTCCGGGCTTTATAGTAAACCACTAGGAGTTCTCATAAACACATGAGACAACTACCTTAATGACGACTTACTATGCTGTAAGTACTTTAGGGATCGGGCTTTATAGTAAACCACTAGGAGTTCTCATAAACACATGAGACAACTACCTTAATGACGACTTACTATGCTGTAAGTACTTTAAGGCCCGGACTTTATAGTAAACCACTAGGAGTTCTCATAAACACATGAGACAACTACCTTAATGACGACTTACTATGCTGTAAGTACTTTAGGGCCCGGGCTTTATAATAAACCACTAGGAGTTCTCATAAACACATGAGACAACTACCTTAATGACGACTTACTATGCTGTAAGTACTTTAAGGCCCAGGCTTTATAGTAAACCCCTAGGAGTTCTCATAAACACATGAGACAACAATCTTAATGACGACTTACTATTCTGTAAGTACTTTAAGTTCCGGGCGTTATAGTAAACCACTAGGAGTTCTCATAAACACATGAGACAACTACCTTAATGCCGACTTACTATGCTGTAAGTACTTTAAGGCCCGGGCTTTATAGTAAACCACTAGGAGTTCTCATAAACACATGAGACAACTGCCTTAATGCCGACTTACTATGCTGTAAGTACTTTAAGGTCCGGGCGTTATAGTAAACCACTAGGAGTTCTCATAAACAAATGAGACAACTACCTTAATGCCGACTTACTATTCTGTAAGTACTTTAAGGTCCGGGCGTTATAGTAAACCATTAGGAGTTCTCATAAACACATGAGACAACTACCTTAATGCCGACTTACTATGCTGTAAGTACTTTAAGGTCCGGGCGTTATAGTAAACCACTAGGAGTTCTCATAAACACATGAGACAACTACCTTAATGCCGACTTACTATGCTGTAAGTACTTTAAGGCCCGGGCTTTATAGTAAACCACTAGGAGTTCTCATAAACACATGAGACAACTGCCTTAATGCCGACTTACTATGCTGTAAGTACTTTAAGGTCCGGGCGTTATAGTAAACCACTAGGAGTTCTCATAAACACATGAGACAACTACCTTAATGCCGACTTACTATGCTGTAAGTACTTTAAGGTCCGGGCGTTATAGTAAACCACTAGGAGTTCTCATAAACACATGAGACAACTACCTTAATGCCGACTTACTATGCTGTAAGTACTTTAAGGTCCGGGCGTTATAGTAAACCACTAGGAGTTCTCATAAACACATGAGACAACTACCTTAATGCCGACTTACTATTCTGTAAGTACTTTAAGGTCCGGGCGTTACAGTAAACCACTAGGAGTTCTCATAAACACATGAGACAACAATCTTAACGGCGACTTACTATGCTGTAAGTACTTTAAGGTCCGGACTTTATAGTAAACCACTAGGAGTTCTCATAAACACATGAGACAACTGCCTTAATGCCGACTTAATATTCTGTAAGTACTTTAAGGTCCGGGCGTTATAGTAAACCACTAGGAGTTCTCATAAACACATGAGACAACTACCTTAATGCCGACTTACTATGCTGTAAGTACTTTAATGCCCGGGCGTTATAGTAAACCACTAGGAGTTCTCATAAACACATGAGACAACTACCTTAATGCCGACTTACTATGCTGTAAGTACTTTAAGGTCCGGGCGTTATAGTAAACCACTAGGAGTTCTCATAAACACATGAGACAACTACCTTAATGCCGACTTACTATGCTGTAAGTACTTTAAGGTCCGGGCGTTATAGTAAACCACTAGGAGTTCTCATAAACACATGAGACAACTACCTTAATGCCGACTTACTATGCTGTAAGTACTTTAAGGTCCGGGCGTTATAGTAAACCACTAGGAGTTCTCATAAACACATGAGACAACTACCTTAATGCCGACTTACTATTCTGTAAGTACTTTAAGGTCCGGGCGTTATAGTAAACCACTAGGAGTTCTCATAAACACATGAGACTATAATCTTAACGGCGACTTACTATGCTGTAAGTACTTTAAGGTCCGGACTTTATAGTAAACCACTAGGAGTTCTCATAAACACATGAGACAACTACCTTAATGCCGACTTACTATGCTGTAAGTACTTTAAGGCCCGGGCGTTATAGTAAACCACTAGGAGTTCTCATAAACACATGAGACAACTACCTTAATGCCGACTTACTATGCTGTAAGTACTTTAAGGTCCGGGCGTTATAGTAAACCACTAGGAGTTCTCATAAACACATGAGACAACTACCTTAATGCCGACTTACTATGCTGTAAGTACTTTAAGGTCCGGGCGTTATAGTAAACCACTAGGAGTTCTCATAAACACATGAGACAACTACCTTAATGCCGACTTACTATGCTGTAAGTACTTTAAGGTCCGGGCGTTATAGTAAACCACTAGGAGTTCTCATAAACACATGAGACAACTACCTTAATGCCGACTTACTATTCTGTAAGTACTTTAAGGTCCGGGCGTTATAGTAAACCACTAGGAGTTCTCATAAACACATGAGACTATAATCTTAACGGCGACTTACTATGCTGTAAGTACTTTAAGGTCCGGACTTTATAGTAAACCACTAGGAGTTCTCATAAACACATGAGACAACTACCTTAATGCCGACTTACTATGCTGTAAGTACTTTAAGGCCCGGACTTTATAGTAAACCACTAGGAGTTCTCATAAACACAGGAGACAACTACCTTAATGACGACTTACTATGCTGTAAGTACTTTAAGGTACGGGCTTTATAGTAAACCACTAGGAGTTCTCATAAACACATGAGACAACTACCTTAATGCCGACTTACTATTCTGTAAGTACTTTAAGGTCCGGGCGTTACAGTAAACCACTAGGAGTTCTCATAAACACATGAGACAACAATCTTAACGGCGACTTACTATGCTGTAAGTACTTTAAGGTCCGGACTTTATAGTAAACCACTAGGAGTTCTCATAAACACATGAGACAACTGCCTTAATGCCGACTTAATATTCTGTAAGTACTTTAAGGTCCGGGCGTTATAGTAAACCACTAGGAGTTCTCATAAACACATGAGACAACTACCTTAATGCCGACTTACTATGCTGTAAGTTACTTTAAGGTCCGGGCGTTATAGTAAACCACTAGGAGTTCTCATAAACACATGAGACAACTACCTTAATGCCGACTTACTATGCTGTAAGTACTTTAAGGTCCGGGCGTTATAGTAAACCACTAGGAGTTCTCATAAACACATGAGAAAACTACCTTAATGCCGACTTACTATGCTGTAAGTACTTTAAGGTCCGGGCGTTATAGTAAACCACTAGGAGTTCTCATAAACACATGAGACAACTACCTTAATGCCGACTTACTATTCTGTAAGTACTTTAAGGTCCGGGCGTTATAGTAAACCACTAGGAGTTCTCATAAACACATGAGACTACAATCTTAACGGCGACTTACTATGCAGTAAGTACTTTAAGGTCCGGACTTTATAGTAAACCACTAGGAGTTCTCATAAACACATGAGACAACTGCCTTAATGCCGACTTACTATGCTGTAAGTACTTTAAGGCCCGGACTTTATAGTAAACCACTAGGAGTTCTCATAAACACATGAGACAACTACCTTAATGCCGACTTACTATGCTGTAAGTACTTTAAGGCCCGGGCTTTATAGTAAACCACTAGGAGTTCTCATAAACACATGAGACAACTGCCTTAATGCCGACTTACTATGCTGTAAGTACTTTAAGGTCCGGGCGTTATAGTAAACCACTAGGAGTTCTCATAAACACATGAGACAACTACCTTAATGCCGACTTACTATGCTGTAAGTACTTTAAGGTCCGGGCGTTATAGTAAATCACTAGGAGTTCTCATAAACACATGAGACAACTACCTTAATGCCGACTTACTATGCTGTAAGTACTTTAAGGTCCGGGCGTTATAGTAAACCACTAGGAGTTCTCATAAACACATGAGACAACTACCTTAATGCCGACTTACTATTCTGTAAGTACTTTAAGGTCCGGGCGTTACAGTAAACCACTAGGAGTTCTCATAAACACATGAGACAACAATCTTAACGGCGACTTACTATGCTGTAAGTACTTTAAGGTCCGGACTTTATAGTAAACCACTAGGAGTTCTCATAAACACATGAGACAACTGCCTTAATGCCGACTTAATATTCTGTAAGTACTTTAAGGTCCGGGCGTTATAGTAAACCACTAGGAGTTCTCATAAACACATGAGACAACTACCTTAATGCCGACTTACTATGCTGTAAGTACTTTAATGCCCGGGCGTTATAGTAAACCACTAGGAGTTCTCATAAACACATGAGACAACTACCTTAATGCCGACTTACTATGCTGTAAGTACTTTAAGGTCCGGGCGTTATAGTAAACCACTAGGAGTTCTCATAAACACATGAGACAACTACCTTAATGCCGACTTACTATGCTGTAAGTACTTTAAGGTCCGGGCGTTATAGTAAACCACTAGGAGTTCTCATAAACACATGAGACAACTACCTTAATGCCGACTTACTATGCTGTAAGTACTTTAAGGTCCGGGCGTTATAGTAAACCACTAGGAGTTCTCATAAACACATGAGACAACTACCTTAATGCCGACTTAC
The DNA here is from genome assembly GCA_030765055.1 of Mantis religiosa. Taxonomy (NCBI): domain Eukaryota; kingdom Metazoa; phylum Arthropoda; class Insecta; order Mantodea; family Mantidae; genus Mantis; species Mantis religiosa. The sequence continues at coordinate 49,315 of JAUKNK010000320.1, read as the reverse complement.
TATTCTGTAAGTACTTTAAGGTCCGGGCGTTATAGTAAACCACTAGGAGTTCTCATAAACACATGAGACTATAATCTTAACGGCGACTTACTATGCTGTAAGTACTTTAAGGTCCGGACTTTATAGTAAACCACTAGGAGTTCTCATAAACACATGAGACAACTACCTTAATGCCGACTTACTATGCTGTAAGTACTTTAAGGCCCGGGCGTTATAGTAAACCACTAGGAGTTCTCATAAACACATGAGACAACTACCTTAATGCCGACTTACTATGCTGTAAGTACTTTAAGGTCCGGGCGTTATAGTAAACCACTAGGAGTTCTCATAAACACATGAGACAACTACCTTAATGCCGACTTACTATGCTGTAAGTACTTTAAGGTCCGGGCGTTATAGTAAACCACTAGGAGTTCTCATAAACACATGAGACAACTACCTTAATGCCGACTTACTATGCTGTAAGTACTTTAAGGTCCGGGCGTTATAGTAAACCACTAGGAGTTCTCATAAACACATGAGACAACTACCTTAATGCCGACTTACTATTCTGTAAGTACTTTAAGGTCCGGGCGTTATAGTAAACCACTAGGAGTTCTCATAAACACATGAGACTATAATCTTAACGGCGACTTACTATGCTGTAAGTACTTTAAGGTCCGGACTTTATAGTAAACCACTAGGAGTTCTCATAAACACATGAGACAACTACCTTAATGCCGACTTACTATGCTGTAAGTACTTTAAGGCCCGGACTTTATAGTAAACCACTAGGAGTTCTCATAAACACAGGAGACAACTACCTTAATGACGACTTACTATGCTGTAAGTACTTTAAGGTACGGGCTTTATAGTAAACCACTAGGAGTTCTCATAAACACATGAGACAACTACCTTAATGCCGACTTACTATTCTGTAAGTACTTTAAGGTCCGGGCGTTACAGTAAACCACTAGGAGTTCTCATAAACACATGAGACAACAATCTTAACGGCGACTTACTATGCTGTAAGTACTTTAAGGTCCGGACTTTATAGTAAACCACTAGGAGTTCTCATAAACACATGAGACAACTGCCTTAATGCCGACTTAATATTCTGTAAGTACTTTAAGGTCCGGGCGTTATAGTAAACCACTAGGAGTTCTCATAAACACATGAGACAACTACCTTAATGCCGACTTACTATGCTGTAAGTTACTTTAAGGTCCGGGCGTTATAGTAAACCACTAGGAGTTCTCATAAACACATGAGACAACTACCTTAATGCCGACTTACTATGCTGTAAGTACTTTAAGGTCCGGGCGTTATAGTAAACCACTAGGAGTTCTCATAAACACATGAGAAAACTACCTTAATGCCGACTTACTATGCTGTAAGTACTTTAAGGTCCGGGCGTTATAGTAAACCACTAGGAGTTCTCATAAACACATGAGACAACTACCTTAATGCCGACTTACTATTCTGTAAGTACTTTAAGGTCCGGGCGTTATAGTAAACCACTAGGAGTTCTCATAAACACATGAGACTACAATCTTAACGGCGACTTACTATGCAGTAAGTACTTTAAGGTCCGGACTTTATAGTAAACCACTAGGAGTTCTCATAAACACATGAGACAACTGCCTTAATGCCGACTTACTATGCTGTAAGTACTTTAAGGCCCGGACTTTATAGTAAACCACTAGGAGTTCTCATAAACACATGAGACAACTACCTTAATGACGACTTACTATGCTGTAAGTACTTTAGGGCCCGGGCTTTATAATAAACCACTAGGAGTTCTCATAAACACATGAGACAACTACCTTAATGACGACTTACAATGCTGTAAGTACCTTAAGGCCCGGGCTTTATAGTAAACCACTAGGAGTTCTCATAAACACATGAGAAAACTACCTTAATGACGACTTACTATGCTGTAAGTACTTTAAGGCCCGGGCTTTATAGTAAACCAATAGGAGTTCTCATAAACACAGGAGACAACTACCTTAATGACGACTTACTATGCTGTAAGTACTTTAAGGTCCGGGCTTTATAGTAAACCACTAGGAGTTCTCATAAACACATGAGACAGCTACCTTAATGACGACTTACTATGCTGTAAGTACTTGAAGGTCCGGGCTATATAGTAAACCACTAGGAGTTTTCATAAACACATGAGACAACCACCTTAATGGCGACTTACTATGCTGTAAGTACTTTAAGGCCCGGGCTTTATAGTAAACCACTAGGAGTTCTCTTAAACACATGAGACAACTACCTTAATGACGACTTACTATGCTGTAAGTACTTTAGGGCCCGGGCTTTATAATAAACCACTAGGAGTTCTCATAAACACATGAGACAACTACCTTAATGCCGACTTAGTATTCTGTAAGTACTTTAAGGTCCGGGCGTTATAGTAAACCACTAGGAGTTATCATAAACACATGAGACAACTACCTTAATGCCGACTTACTATGCTGTAAGTACTTTAATGCCCGGGCTTTATAGTAAACCACTAGGAGTTCTCATAAACACATGAGACAACTACCTTAATGACGACTTACTATGCTGTAAGTACTTTAAGGTCCGGGCGTTATAGTAAACCACTAGGAGTTCTCATAAACACATGAGACAACTACCTTAATGCCGACTTACTATGCTGTAAGTACTTTAAGGTCCGGGCGTTATAGTAAACCACTAGGAGTTCTCATAAACACATGAGACAACTACCTTAATGCCGACTTACTATGCTGTAAGTACTTTAAGGTCCGGGCTTTATAGTAAACCACTAGGAGTTCTCATAAACACATGAGACGACTACCTTAATGGCGACTTACTATGCTGTAAGTACTTTAAGGTCCGGGCGTTATAGTAAACCACTAGGAGTTCTCATAAACACATGAGACGACTACCTTAATGCCGACTTACTATGCTGTAAGTACTTTAAGGTCCGGGCGTTATAGTAAACCACTAGGAGTTCTCATAAACACATGAGACAACTACCTTAATGCCGACTTACTATGCTGTAAGTACTTTAAGGTCCGGGCGTTATAGTAAACCACTAGGAGTTCTCATAAACACATGAGACAACTACCTTAATGCCGACTTACTATGCTGTAAGTACTTTAAGGTCCGGGCGTTATAGTAAACCACTAGGAGTTCTCATAAACACATGAGACAACTACCTTAATGACGACTTACTATGCTGTAAGTACTTTAAGGTCCGGGCGTTATAGTAAACCACTAGGAGTTCTCATAAACACATGAGTACTACCTTAATGCCGACTTACTATTCTGTAAGTACTTTAAGTTCCGGGCGTTATAGTAAACCACTAGGAGTTCTCATAAACACATGAGACAACAATCTTAATGGCGACTTACTATGCTGTAAGTACTTTAAGGTCCGGACTTTATAGTAAACCACTAGGAGTTCTCATAAACACATGAGACAACTACCTTAATGACGACTTATTATGCTGTAAGTACTTTAAGGTCCGGGATTTATAGTAAACCACTAGGAGTTCTCATAAACACATGAGACAACTACCTTAATAACGACTTACTATGCTGTAAGTACTTTAAGGTCCGGACTTTATAGTAAACCACTAGGAGTTCTCATAAACACATGAGACAACTACCTTAATGACGACTTATTATGCTGTAAGTACTTTAAGGTCCGGGATTTATAGTAAACCACTAGGAGTTCTCATAAACACATGAGACAACTACCTTAATGGCGACTTACTATGCTGTAAGTACTTTAAGGTCCGGACTTTATAGTAAACCACTAGGAGTTCTCATAAACACATGAGACAACTACCTTAATGACGACTTACTATGCTGTAAGTACTTTAAGGTCCGGACTTTATAGTAAACCACTAGGAGTTCTCATAAACACATGAGACAACTACCTTAATGCCGACTTACTATGCTGTAAGTACTTTAAGGTCCGGACTTTATAGTAAACCACTAGGAGTTCTCATAAACACATGAGACAGCTACCTTAATGACGACTTATTATGCTGTAAGTACTTTAAGGTCCGGGATTTATAGTAAACCACTAGGAGTTCTCATAAACACATGAGACAACTACCTTAATGACGACTTACTATGCTGTAAGTACTTTAAGGTCCGGACTTTATAGTAAACCACTAGGAGTTCTCATAAACACATGAGACAACTACCTTAATGACGACTTATTATGCTGTAAGTACTTTAAGGTCCGGGATTTATAGTAAACCACTAGGAGTTCTCATAAACACATGAGACAACTACCTTAATGGCGACTTACTATGCTGTAAGTACTTTAAGGTCCGGACTTTATAGTAAACCACTAGGAGTTCTCATAAACACATGAGACAACTACCTTAATGACGACTTACTACGCTGTAAGTACTTTAAGGTCCGGACTTTATAGTAAACCACTAGGAGTTCTCATAAACACATGAGACAACTACCTTAATGACGACTTACTATGCTGTAAGTACTTTAAGGTCCGGGCTTTATAGTAAACCACTAGGAGTTCTCATAAACACATGAGACAACAATCTTAATGGCGACTTACTATGCTGTAAGTACTTTAAGGTCCGGACTTTATAGTAAACCACTAGGAGTTCTCATAAACACATGAGACAACTACCTTAATGACGACTTATTATGCTGTAAGTACTTTAAGGTCCGGGATTTATAGTAAACCACTAGGAGTTCTCATAAACACATGAGACAACTACCTTAATGACGACTTACTATGCTGTAAGTACTTTAAGGTCCGGACTTTATAGTAAACCACTAGGAGTTCTCATAAACACATGAGACAACTACCTTAATGACGACTTATTATGCTGTAAGTACTTTAAGGTCCGGGATTTATAGTAAACCACTAGGAGTTCTCATAAACACATGAGACAACTACCTTAATGGCGACTTACTATGCTGTAAGTACTTTAAGGTCCGGACTTTATAGTAAACCACTAGGAGTTCTCATAAACACATGAGACAACTACCTTAATGACGACTTACTATGCTGTAAGTACTTTAAGGTCCGGACTTTATAGTAAACCACTAGGAGTTCTCATAAACACATGAGACAACTACCTTAATGCCGACTTACTATGCTGTAAGTACTTTAAGGTCCGGACTTTATAGTAAACCACTAGGAGTTCTCATAAACACATGAGACAACTACCTTAATGACGACTTACTATGCTGTAAGTACTTTAAGGTCCGGACTTTATAGTAAACCACTAGGAGTTCTCATAAACACATGAGACAGCTACCTTAATGACGACTTATTATGCTGTAAGTACTTTAAGGTCCGGGATTTATAGTAAACCACTAGGAGTTCTCATAAACACATGAGACAACTACCTTAATGACGACTTACTATGCTGTAAGTACTTTAAGGTCCGGACTTTATAGTAAACCACTAGGAGTTCTCATAAACACATGAGACAACTACCTTAATGACGACTTATTATGCTGTAAGTACTTTAAGGCCCGGGTTTTATAGTAAACCACTAGGAGTTCTCATAAACACATGAGACAACAACCTTAATGCCGACTTACTATGCTGTAAGTACTTTAAGACCCGGGCTTTATAGTAAACCACTAGGAGTTCTCATAAACACATCAGACAACTACCTCAATGACGACTTACTATGCTATTAGTACTTTAAGGTCCGGGCTTTATAGTAAACCACTAGGAGTTCTCATAAACACATGAGACAACCACCTTAATGGCGACTTATATGTTGTACTTTAAGGTCCGGACTTTATAGTAAACCACTAGGAGTTCCCATAAACACATGAGACAACTACCTTAATGGCGACTTACTATGTTGTACCTTAAGGTCCGGACTTTATAGTAAACCACTAGGAGTTCTCATAAACACATGAGACAACTACCTTAATGACGACTTACTATGCTGTAAGTAATTTAAGGCCCGGGCTTTATAGTAAACCAATAGGAGTTCTCATAAACACAGGAGACAACTACCTTAATGACGACTTACTATGCTGTAAGTACTTTAAGGTCCGGGCTTTATAGTAAACCACTAGGAGTTCTCATAAACACAGGAGACAACTACCTTAATGACGACTTACTATGCTGTAAGTACTTGAAGGTCCGGGCTTTATAGTAAACCACAAGGAGTTCTCATAAACACATGAGACAACTACCTAAATGACGACTTACTATGCTGTAAGTACTTTAAGGCCCGGGCTTTATAGTAAACCACTAGGAGTTCTCATAAACACATGAGACAACTACCTTAATGACGACTTACTATGCTGTAAGTACTTTAAGGCCCGGGCTTTATAGTAAACCACTAGGAGTTCTCATAAACACATGAGACAACTACCTTAATGACGACTTACTATGCTGTAAGTACTTTAAGGTCCGGGCTTTATAGTAAACCACTAGGAGTTCTCATAAACACATGAGACAACTACCTTAATGACGACTTACTATGCTGTAAGTACTTTAGGGATCGGGCTTTATAGTAAACCACTAGGAGTTCTCATAAACACATGAGACAACTACCTTAATGACGACTTACTATGCTGTAAGTACTTTAAGGCCCGGACTTTATAGTAAACCACTAGGAGTTCTCATAAACACATGAGACAACTACCTTAATGACGACTTACTATGCTGTAAGTACTTTAGGGCCCGGGCTTTATAATAAACCACTAGGAGTTCTCATAAACACATGAGACAACTACCTTAATGACGACTTACTATGCTGTAAGTACTTTAAGGCCCAGGCTTTATAGTAAACCCCTAGGAGTTCTCATAAACACATGAGACAACAATCTTAATGACGACTTACTATTCTGTAAGTACTTTAAGTTCCGGGCGTTATAGTAAACCACTAGGAGTTCTCATAAACACATGAGACAACTACCTTAATGCCGACTTACTATGCTGTAAGTACTTTAAGGCCCGGGCTTTATAGTAAACCACTAGGAGTTCTCATAAACACATGAGACAACTGCCTTAATGCCGACTTACTATGCTGTAAGTACTTTAAGGTCCGGGCGTTATAGTAAACCACTAGGAGTTCTCATAAACAAATGAGACAACTACCTTAATGCCGACTTACTATTCTGTAAGTACTTTAAGGTCCGGGCGTTATAGTAAACCATTAGGAGTTCTCATAAACACATGAGACAACTACCTTAATGCCGACTTACTATGCTGTAAGTACTTTAAGGTCCGGGCGTTATAGTAAACCACTAGGAGTTCTCATAAACACATGAGACAACTACCTTAATGCCGACTTACTATGCTGTAAGTACTTTAAGGCCCGGGCTTTATAGTAAACCACTAGGAGTTCTCATAAACACATGAGACAACTGCCTTAATGCCGACTTACTATGCTGTAAGTACTTTAAGGTCCGGGCGTTATAGTAAACCACTAGGAGTTCTCATAAACACATGAGACAACTACCTTAATGCCGACTTACTATGCTGTAAGTACTTTAAGGTCCGGGCGTTATAGTAAACCACTAGGAGTTCTCATAAACACATGAGACAACTACCTTAATGCCGACTTACTATGCTGTAAGTACTTTAAGGTCCGGGCGTTATAGTAAACCACTAGGAGTTCTCATAAACACATGAGACAACTACCTTAATGCCGACTTACTATTCTGTAAGTACTTTAAGGTCCGGGCGTTACAGTAAACCACTAGGAGTTCTCATAAACACATGAGACAACAATCTTAACGGCGACTTACTATGCTGTAAGTACTTTAAGGTCCGGACTTTATAGTAAACCACTAGGAGTTCTCATAAACACATGAGACAACTGCCTTAATGCCGACTTAATATTCTGTAAGTACTTTAAGGTCCGGGCGTTATAGTAAACCACTAGGAGTTCTCATAAACACATGAGACAACTACCTTAATGCCGACTTACTATGCTGTAAGTACTTTAATGCCCGGGCGTTATAGTAAACCACTAGGAGTTCTCATAAACACATGAGACAACTACCTTAATGCCGACTTACTATGCTGTAAGTACTTTAAGGTCCGGGCGTTATAGTAAACCACTAGGAGTTCTCATAAACACATGAGACAACTACCTTAATGCCGACTTACTATGCTGTAAGTACTTTAAGGTCCGGGCGTTATAGTAAACCACTAGGAGTTCTCATAAACACATGAGACAACTACCTTAATGCCGACTTACTATGCTGTAAGTACTTTAAGGTCCGGGCGTTATAGTAAACCACTAGGAGTTCTCATAAACACATGAGAAAACTACCTTAATGCCGACTTACTATGCTGTAAGTACTTTAAGGTCCGGGCGTTATAGTAAACCACTAGGAGTTCTCATAAACACATGAGACAACTACCTTAATGCCGACTTACTATTCTGTAAGTACTTTAAGGTCCGGGCGTTATAGTAAACCACTAGGAGTTCTCATAAACACATGAGACTACAATCTTAACGGCGACTTACTATGCAGTAAGTACTTTAAGGTCCGGACTTTATAGTAAACCACTAGGAGTTCTCATAAACACATGAGACAACTGCCTTAATGCCGACTTACTATGCTGTAAGTACTTTAAGGCCCGGACTTTATAGTAAACCACTAGGAGTTCTCATAAACACATGAGACAACTACCTTAATGACGACTTACTATGCTGTAAGTACTTTAGGGCCCGGGCTTTATAATAAACCACTAGGAGTTCTCATAAACACATGAGACAACTACCTTAATGACGACTTACAATGCTGTAAGTACCTTAAGGCCCGGGCTTTATAGTAAACCACTAGGAGTTCTCATAAACACATGAGAAAACTACCTTAATGACGACTTACTATGCTGTAAGTACTTTAAGGCCCGGGCTTTATAGTAAACCAATAGGAGTTCTCATAAACACAGGAGACAACTACCTTAATGACGACTTACTATGCTGTAAGTACTTTAAGGTCCGGGCTTTATAGTAAACCACTAGGAGTTCTCATAAACACATGAGACAGCTACCTTAATGACGACTTACTATGCTGTAAGTACTTGAAGGTCCGGGCTATATAGTAAACCACTAGGAGTTTTCATAAACACATGAGACAACCACCTTAATGGCGACTTACTATGCTGTAAGTACTTTAAGGCCCGGGCTTTATAGTAAACCACTAGGAGTTCTCTTAAACACATGAGACAACTACCTTAATGACGACTTACTATGCTGTAAGTACTTTAGGGCCCGGGCTTTATAATAAACCACTAGGAGTTCTCATAAACACATGAGACAACTACCTTAATGCCGACTTAGTATTCTGTAAGTACTTTAAGGTCCGGGCGTTATAGTAAACCACTAGGAGTTATCATAAACACATGAGACAACTACCTTAATGCCGACTTACTATGCTGTAAGTACTTTAATGCCCGGGCTTTATAGTAAACCACTAGGAGTTCTCATAAACACATGAGACAACTACCTTAATGACGACTTACTATGCTGTAAGTACTTTAAGGTCCGGGCGTTATAGTAAACCACTAGGAGTTCTCATAAACACATGAGACAACTACCTTAATGCCGACTTACTATGCTGTAAGTACTTTAAGGTCCGGGCGTTATAGTAAACCACTAGGAGTTCTCATAAACACATGAGACAACTACCTTAATGCCGACTTACTATGCTGTAAGTACTTTAAGGTCCGGGCTTTATAGTAAACCACTAGGAGTTCTCATAAACACATGAGACGACTACCTTAATGGCGACTTACTATGCTGTAAGTACTTTAAGGTCCGGGCGTTATAGTAAACCACTAGGAGTTCTCATAAACACATGAGACGACTACCTTAATGCCGACTTACTATGCTGTAAGTACTTTAAGGTCCGGGCGTTATAGTAAACCACTAGGAGTTCTCATAAACACATGAGACAACTACCTTAATGCCGACTTACTATGCTGTAAGTACTTTAAGGTCCGGGCGTTATAGTAAACCACTAGGAGTTCTCATAAACACATGAGACAACTACCTTAATGCCGACTTACTATGCTGTAAGTACTTTAAGGTCCGGGCGTTATAGTAAACCACTAGGAGTTCTCATAAACACATGAGACAACTACCTTAATGACGACTTACTATGCTGTAAGTACTTTAAGGTCCGGGCGTTATAGTAAACCACTAGGAGTTCTCATAAACACATGAGTACTACCTTAATGCCGACTTACTATTCTGTAAGTACTTTAAGTTCCGGGCGTTATAGTAAACCACTAGGAGTTCTCATAAACACATGAGACAACAATCTTAATGGCGACTTACTATGCTGTAAGTACTTTAAGGTCCGGACTTTATAGTAAACCACTAGGAGTTCTCATAAACACATGAGACAACTACCTTAATGACGACTTATTATGCTGTAAGTACTTTAAGGTCCGGGATTTATAGTAAACCACTAGGAGTTCTCATAAACACATGAGACAACTACCTTAATAACGACTTACTATGCTGTAAGTACTTTAAGGTCCGGACTTTATAGTAAACCACTAGGAGTTCTCATAAACACATGAGACAACTACCTTAATGACGACTTATTATGCTGTAAGTACTTTAAGGTCCGGGATTTATAGTAAACCACTAGGAGTTCTCATAAACACATGAGACAACTACCTTAATGGCGACTTACTATGCTGTAAGTACTTTAAGGTCCGGACTTTATAGTAAACCACTAGGAGTTCTCATAAACACATGAGACAACTACCTTAATGACGACTTACTATGCTGTAAGTACTTTAAGGTCCGGACTTTATAGTAAACCACTAGGAGTTCTCATAAACACATGAGACAACTACCTTAATGCCGACTTACTATGCTGTAAGTACTTTAAGGTCCGGACTTTATAGTAAACCACTAGGAGTTCTCATAAACACATGAGACAGCTACCTTAATGACGACTTATTATGCTGTAAGTACTTTAAGGTCCGGGATTTATAGTAAACCACTAGGAGTTCTCATAAACACATGAGACAACTACCTTAATGACGACTTACTATGCTGTAAGTACTTTAAGGTCCGGACTTTATAGTAAACCACTAGGAGTTCTCATAAACACATGAGACAACTACCTTAATGACGACTTATTATGCTGTAAGTACTTTAAGGTCCGGGATTTATAGTAAACCACTAGGAGTTCTCATAAACACATGAGACAACTACCTTAATGGCGACTTACTATGCTGTAAGTACTTTAAGGTCCGGACTTTATAGTAAACCACTAGGAGTTCTCATAAACACATGAGACAACTACCTTAATGACGACTTACTACGCTGTAAGTACTTTAAGGTCCGGACTTTATAGTAAACCACTAGGAGTTCTCATAAACACATGAGACAACTACCTTAATGACGACTTACTATGCTGTAAGTACTTTAAGGTCCGGGCTTTATAGTAAACCACTAGGAGTTCTCATAAACACATGAGACAACAATCTTAATGGCGACTTACTATGCTGTAAGTACTTTAAGGTCCGGACTTTATAGTAAACCACTAGGAGTTCTCATAAACACATGAGACAACTACCTTAATGACGACTTATTATGCTGTAAGTACTTTAAGGTCCGGGATTTATAGTAAACCACTAGGAGTTCTCATAAACACATGAGACAACTACCTTAATGACGACTTACTATGCTGTAAGTACTTTAAGGTCCGGACTTTATAGTAAACCACTAGGAGTTCTCATAAACACATGAGACAACTACCTTAATGACGACTTATTATGCTGTAAGTACTTTAAGGTCCGGGATTTATAGTAAACCACTAGGAGTTCTCATAAACACATGAGACAACTACCTTAATGGCGACTTACTATGCTGTAAGTACTTTAAGGTCCGGACTTTATAGTAAACCACTAGGAGTTCTCATAAACACATGAGACAACTACCTTAATGACGACTTACTATGCTGTAAGTACTTTAAGGTCCGGACTTTATAGTAAACCACTAGGAGTTCTCATAAACACATGAGACAACTACCTTAATGCCGACTTACTATGCTGTAAGTACTTTAAGGTCCGGACTTTATAGTAAACCACTAGGAGTTCTCATAAACACATGAGACAACTACCTTAATGACGACTTACTATGCTGTAAGTACTTTAAGGTCCGGACTTTATAGTAAACCACTAGGAGTTCTCATAAACACATGAGACAGCTACCTTAATGACGACTTATTATGCTGTAAGTACTTTAAGGTCCGGGATTTATAGTAAACCACTAGGAGTTCTCATAAACACATGAGACAACTACCTTAATGACGACTTACTATGCTGTAAGTACTTTAAGGTCCGGACTTTATAGTAAACCACTAGGAGTTCTCATAAACACATGAGACAACTACCTTAATGACGACTTATTATGCTGTAAGTACTTTAAGGCCCGGGTTTTATAGTAAACCACTAGGAGTTCTCATAAACACATGAGACAACAACCTTAATGCCGACTTACTATGCTGTAAGTACTTTAAGACCCGGGCTTTATAGTAAACCACTAGGAGTTCTCATAAACACATCAGACAACTACCTCAATGACGACTTACTATGCTATTAGTACTTTAAGGTCCGGGCTTTATAGTAAACCACTAGGAGTTCTCATAAACACATGAGACAACCACCTTAATGGCGACTTATATGTTGTACTTTAAGGTCCGGACTTTATAGTAAACCACTAGGAGTTCCCATAAACACATGAGACAACTACCTTAATGGCGACTTACTATGTTGTACCTTAAGGTCCGGACTTTATAGTAAACCACTAGGAGTTCTCATAAACACATGAGACAACTACCTTAATGACGACTTACTATGCTGTAAGTAATTTAAGGCCCGGGCTTTATAGTAAACCAATAGGAGTTCTCATAAACACAGGAGACAACTACCTTAATGACGACTTACTATGCTGTAAGTACTTTAAGGTCCGGGCTTTATAGTAAACCACTAGGAGTTCTCATAAACACAGGAGACAACTACCTTAATGACGACTTACTATGCTGTAAGTACTTGAAGGTCCGGGCTTTATAGTAAACCACAAGGAGTTCTCATAAACACATGAGACAACTACCTAAATGACGACTTACTATGCTGTAAGTACTTTAAGGCCCGGGCTTTATAGTAAACCACTAGGAGTTCTCATAAACACATGAGACAACTACCTTAATGACGACTTACTATGCTGTAAGTACTTTAAGGCCCGGGCTTTATAGTAAACCACTAGGAGTTCTCATAAACACATGAGACAACTACCTTAATGACGACTTACTATGCTGTAAGTACTTTAAGGTCCGGGCTTTATAGTAAACCACTAGGAGTTCTCATAAACACATGAGACAACTACCTTAATGACGACTTACTATGCTGTAAGTACTTTAGGGATCGGGCTTTATAGTAAACCACTAGGAGTTCTCATAAACACATGAGACAACTACCTTAATGACGACTTACTATGCTGTAAGTACTTTAAGGCCCGGACTTTATAGTAAACCACTAGGAGTTCTCATAAACACATGAGACAACTACCTTAATGACGACTTACTATGCTGTAAGTACTTTAGGGCCCGGGCTTTATAATAAACCACTAGGAGTTCTCATAAACACATGAGACAACTACCTTAATGACGACTTACTATGCTGTAAGTACTTTAAGGCCCAGGCTTTATAGTAAACCCCTAGGAGTTCTCATAAACACATGAGACAACAATCTTAATGACGACTTACTATTCTGTAAGTACTTTAAGTTCCGGGCGTTATAGTAAACCACTAGGAGTTCTCATAAACACATGAGACAACTACCTTAATGCCGACTTACTATGCTGTAAGTACTTTAAGGCCCGGGCTTTATAGTAAACCACTAGGAGTTCTCATAAACACATGAGACAACTGCCTTAATGCCGACTTACTATGCTGTAAGTACTTTAAGGTCCGGGCGTTATAGTAAACCACTAGGAGTTCTCATAAACAAATGAGACAACTACCTTAATGCCGACTTACTATTCTGTAAGTACTTTAAGGTCCGGGCGTTATAGTAAACCATTAGGAGTTCTCATAAACACATGAGACAACTACCTTAATGCCGACTTACTATGCTGTAAGTACTTTAAGGTCCGGGCGTTATAGTAAACCACTAGGAGTTCTCATAAACACATGAGACAACTACCTTAATGCCGACTTACTATGCTGTAAGTACTTTAAGGCCCGGGCTTTATAGTAAACCACTAGGAGTTCTCATAAACACATGAGACAACTGCCTTAATGCCGACTTACTATGCTGTAAGTACTTTAAGGTCCGGGCGTTATAGTAAACCACTAGGAGTTCTCATAAACACATGAGACAACTACCTTAATGCCGACTTACTATGCTGTAAGTACTTTAAGGTCCGGGCGTTATAGTAAACCACTAGGAGTTCTCATAAACACATGAGACAACTACCTTAATGCCGACTTACTATGCTGTAAGTACTTTAAGGTCCGGGCGTTATAGTAAACCACTAGGAGTTCTCATAAACACATGAGACAACTACCTTAATGCCGACTTACTATTCTGTAAGTACTTTAAGGTCCGGGCGTTACAGTAAACCACTAGGAGTTCTCATAAACACATGAGACAACAATCTTAACGGCGACTTACTATGCTGTAAGTACTTTAAGGTCCGGACTTTATAGTAAACCACTAGGAGTTCTCATAAACACATGAGACAACTGCCTTAATGCCGACTTAATATTCTGTAAGTACTTTAAGGTCCGGGCGTTATAGTAAACCACTAGGAGTTCTCATAAACACATGAGACAACTACCTTAATGCCGACTTACTATGCTGTAAGTACTTTAATGCCCGGGCGTTATAGTAAACCACTAGGAGTTCTCATAAACACATGAGACAACTACCTTAATGCCGACTTACTATGCTGTAAGTACTTTAAGGTCCGGGCGTTATAGTAAACCACTAGGAGTTCTCATAAACACATGAGACAACTACCTTAATGCCGACTTACTATGCTGTAAGTACTTTAAGGTCCGGGCGTTATAGTAAACCACTAGGAGTTCTCATAAACACATGAGACAACTACCTTAATGCCGACTTACTATGCTGTAAGTACTTTAAGGTCCGGGCGTTATAGTAAACCACTAGCAGTTCTCATAAACACATGAGACAACTACCTTAATGCCGACTTACTATTCTGTAAGTACTTTAAGGTCCGGGCGTTATAGTAAACCACTAGGAGTTCTCATAAACACATGAGACTATAATCTTAACGGCGACTTACTATGCTGTAAGTACTTTAAGGTCCGGACTTTATAGTAAACCACTAGGAGTTCTCATAAACACATGAGACAACTACCTTAATGCCGACTTACTATGCTGTAAGTACTTTAAGGCCCGGGCGTTATAGTAAACCACTAGGAGTTCTCATAAACACATGAGACAACTACCTTAATGCCGACTTACTATGCTGTAAGTACTTTAAGGTCCGGGCGTTATAGTAAACCACTAGGAGTTCTCATAAACACATGAGACAACTACCTTAATGCCGACTTACTATGCTGTAAGTACTTTAAGGTCCGGGCGTTATAGTAAACCACTAGGAGTTCTCATAAACACATGAGACAACTACCTTAATGCCGACTTACTATGCTGTAAGTACTTTAAGGTCCGGGCGTTATAGTAAACCACTAGGAGTTCTCATAAACACATGAGACAACTACCTTAATGCCGACTTACTATTCTGTAAGTACTTTAAGGTCCGGGCGTTATAGTAAACCACTAGGAGTTCTCATAAACACATGAGACTATAATCTTAACGGCGACTTACTATGCTGTAAGTACTTTAAGGTCCGGACTTTATAGTAAACCACTAGGAGTTCTCATAAACACATGAGACAACTACCTTAATGCCGACTTACTATGCTGTAAGTACTTTAAGGCCCGGACTTTATAGTAAACCACTAGGAGTTCTCATAAACACAGGAGACAACTACCTTAATGACGACTTACTATGCTGTAAGTACTTTAAGGTACGGGCTTTATAGTAAACCACTAGGAGTTCTCATAAACACATGAGACAACTACCTTAATGCCGACTTACTATTCTGTAAGTACTTTAAGGTCCGGGCGTTACAGTAAACCACTAGGAGTTCTCATAAACACATGAGACAACAATCTTAACGGCGACTTACTATGCTGTAAGTACTTTAAGGTCCGGACTTTATAGTAAACCACTAGGAGTTCTCATAAACACATGAGACAACTGCCTTAATGCCGACTTAATATTCTGTAAGTACTTTAAGGTCCGGGCGTTATAGTAAACCACTAGGAGTTCTCATAAACACATGAGACAACTACCTTAATGCCGACTTACTATGCTGTAAGTTACTTTAAGGTCCGGGCGTTATAGTAAACCACTAGGAGTTCTCATAAACACATGAGACAACTACCTTAATGCCGACTTACTATGCTGTAAGTACTTTAAGGTCCGGGCGTTATAGTAAACCACTAGGAGTTCTCATAAACACATGAGAAAACTACCTTAATGCCGACTTACTATGCTGTAAGTACTTTAAGGTCCGGGCGTTATAGTAAACCACTAGGAGTTCTCATAAACACATGAGACAACTACCTTAATGCCGACTTACTATTCTGTAAGTACTTTAAGGTCCGGGCGTTATAGTAAACCACTAGGAGTTCTCATAAACACATGAGACTACAATCTTAACGGCGACTTACTATGCTGTAAGTACTTTAAGGTCCGGACTTTATAGTAAACCACTAGGAGTTCTCATAAACACATGAGACAACTGCCTTAATGCCGACTTACTATGCTGTAAGTACTTTAAGGCCCGGACTTTATAGTAAACCACTAGGAGTTCTCATAAACACATGAGACAACTACCTTAATGACGACTTACTATGCTGTAAGTACTTTAGGGCCCGGGCTTTATAATAAACCACTAGGAGTTCTCATAAACACATGAGACAACTACCTTAATGACGACTTACAATGCTGTAAGTACCTTAAGGCCCGGGCTTTATAGTAAACCACTAGGAGTTCTCATAAACACATGAGAAAACTACCTTAATGACGACTTACTATGCTGTAAGTACTTTAAGGCCCGGGCTTTATAGTAAACCAATAGGAGTTCTCATAAACACAGGAGACAACTACCTTAATGACGACTTACTATGCTGTAAGTACTTTAAGGTCCGGGCTTTATAGTAAACCACTAGGAGTTCTCATAAACACATGAGACAGCTACCTTAATGACGACTTACTATGCTGTAAGTACTTGAAGGTCCGGGCTATATAGTAAACCACTAGGAGTTTTCATAAACACATGAGACAACCACCTTAATGGCGACTTACTATGCTGTAAGTACTTTAAGGCCCGGGCTTTATAGTAAACCACTAGGAGTTCTCTTAAACACATGAGACAACTACCTTAATGACGACTTACTATGCTGTAAGTACTTTAGGGCCCGGGCTTTATAATAAACCACTAGGAGTTCTCATAAACACATGAGACAACTACCTTAATGCCGACTTAGTATTCTGTAAGTACTTTAAGGTCCGGGCGTTATAGTAAACCACTAGGAGTTATCATAAACACATGAGACAACTACCTTAATGCCGACTTACTATGCTGTAAGTACTTTAATGCCCGGGCTTTATAGTAAACCACTAGGAGTTCTCATAAACACATGAGACAACTACCTTAATGACGACTTACTATGCTGTAAGTACTTTAAGGTCCGGGCGTTATAGTAAACCACTAGGAGTTCTCATAAACACATGAGACAACTACCTTAATGCCGACTTACTATGCTGTAAGTACTTTAAGGTCCGGGCGTTATAGTAAACCACTAGGAGTTCTCATAAACACATGAGACAACTACCTTAATGCCGACTTACTATGCTGTAAGTACTTTAAGGTCCGGGCTTTATAGTAAACCACTAGGAGTTCTCATAAACACATGAGACGACTACCTTAATGGCGACTTACTATGCTGTAAGTACTTTAAGGTCCGGGCGTTATAGTAAACCACTAGGAGTTCTCATAAACACATGAGACGACTACCTTAATGCCGACTTACTATGCTGTAAGTACTTTAAGGTCCGGGCGTTATAGTAAACCACTAGGAGTTCTCATAAACACATGAGACAACTACCTTAATGCCGACTTACTATGCTGTAAGTACTTTAAGGTCCGGGCGTTATAGTAAACCACTAGGAGTTCTCATAAACACATGAGACAACTACCTTAATGCCGACTTACTATGCTGTAAGTACTTTAAGGTCCGGGCGTTATAGTAAACCACTAGGAGTTCTCATAAACACATGAGACAACTACCTTAATGACGACTTACTATGCTGTAAGTACTTTAAGGTCCGGGCGTTATAGTAAACCACTAGGAGTTCTCATAAACACATGAGTACTACCTTAATGCCGACTTACTATTCTGTAAGTACTTTAAGTTCCGGGCGTTATAGTAAACCACTAGGAGTTCTCATAAACACATGAGACAACAATCTTAATGGCGACTTACTATGCTGTAAGTACTTTAAGGTCCGGACTTTATAGTAAACCACTAGGAGTTCTCATAAACACATGAGACAACTACCTTAATGACGACTTATTATGCTGTAAGTACTTTAAGGTCCGGGATTTATAGTAAACCACTAGGAGTTCTCATAAACACATGAGACAACTACCTTAATGACGACTTACTATGCTGTAAGTACTTTAAGGTCCGGACTTTATAGTAAACCACTAGGAGTTCTCATAAACACATGAGACAACTACCTTAATGACGACTTATTATGCTGTAAGTACTTTAAGGTCCGGGATTTATAGTAAACCACTAGGAGTTCTCATAAACACATGAGACAACTACCTTAATGGCGACTTACTATGCTGTAAGTACTTTAAGGTCCGGACTTTATAGTAAACCACTAGGAGTTCTCATAAACACATGAGACAACTACCTTAATGACGACTTACTATGCTGTAAGTACTTTAAGGTCCGGGCGTTATAGTAAACCACTAGGAGTTATCATAAACACATGAGACAACTACCTTAATGCCGACTTACTATGCTGTAAGTACTTTAATGCCCGGGCTTTATAGTAAACCACTAGGAGTTCTCATAAACACATGAGACAACTACCTTAATGACGACTTACTATGCTGTAAGTACTTTAAGGTCCGGGCGTTATAGTAAACCACTAGGAGTTCTCATAAACACATGAGACAACTACCTTAATGCCGACTTACTATGCTGTAAGTACTTTAAGGTCCGGGCGTTATAGTAAACCACTAGGAGTTCTCATAAACACATGAGACAACTACCTTAATGCCGACTTACTATGCTGTAAGTACTTTAAGGTCCGGGCTTTATAGTAAACCACTAGGAGTTCTCATAAACACATGAGACGACTACCTTAATGGCGACTTACTATGCTGTAAGTACTTTAAGGTCCGGGCGTTATAGTAAACCACTAGGAGTTCTCATAAACACATGAGACGACTACCTTAATGCCGACTTACTATGCTGTAAGTACTTTAAGGTCCGGGCGTTATAGTAAACCACTAGGAGTTCTCATAAACACATGAGACAACTACCTTAATGCCGACTTACTATGCTGTAAGTACTTTAAGGTCCGGGCGTTATAGTAAACCACTAGGAGTTCTCATAAACACATGAGACAACTACCTTAATGCCGACTTACTATGCTGTAAGTACTTTAAGGTCCGGGCGTTATAGTAAACCACTAGGAGTTCTCATAAACACATGAGACAACTACCTTAATGACGACTTACTATGCTGTAAGTACTTTAAGGTCCGGGCGTTATAGTAAACCACTAGGAGTTCTCATAAACACATGAGTACTACCTTAATGCCGACTTACTATTCTGTAAGTACTTTAAGTTCCGGGCGTTATAGTAAACCACTAGGAGTTCTCATAAACACATGAGACAACAATCTTAATGGCGACTTACTATGCTGTAAGTACTTTAAGGTCCGGACTTTATAGTAAACCACTAGGAGTTCTCATAAACACATGAGACAACTACCTTAATGACGACTTATTATGCTGTAAGTACTTTAAGGTCCGGGATTTATAGTAAACCACTAGGAGTTCTCATAAACACATGAGACAACTACCTTAATAACGACTTACTATGCTGTAAGTACTTTAAGGTCCGGACTTTATAGTAAACCACTAGGAGTTCTCATAAACACATGAGACAACTACCTTAATGACGACTTATTATGCTGTAAGTACTTTAAGGTCCGGGATTTATAGTAAACCACTAGGAGTTCTCATAAACACATGAGACAACTACCTTAATGGCGACTTACTATGCTGTAAGTACTTTAAGGTCCGGACTTTATAGTAAACCACTAGGAGTTCTCATAAACACATGAGACAACTACCTTAATGACGACTTACTATGCTGTAAGTACTTTAAGGTCCGGACTTTATAGTAAACCACTAGGAGTTCTCATAAACACATGAGACAACTACCTTAATGCCGACTTACTATGCTGTAAGTACTTTAAGGTCCGGACTTTATAGTAAACCACTAGGAGTTCTCATAAACACATGAGACAGCTACCTTAATGACGACTTATTATGCTGTAAGTACTTTAAGGTCCGGGATTTATAGTAAACCACTAGGAGTTCTCATAAACACATGAGACAACTACCTTAATGACGACTTACTATGCTGTAAGTACTTTAAGGTCCGGACTTTATAGTAAACCACTAGGAGTTCTCATAAACACATGAGACAACTACCTTAATGACGACTTATTATGCTGTAAGTACTTTAAGGTCCGGGATTTATAGTAAACCACTAGGAGTTCTCATAAACACATGAGACAACTACCTTAATGGCGACTTACTATGCTGTAAGTACTTTAAGGTCCGGACTTTATAGTAAACCACTAGGAGTTCTCATAAACACATGAGACAACTACCTTAATGACGACTTACTACGCTGTAAGTACTTTAAGGTCCGGACTTTATAGTAAACCACTAGGAGTTCTCATAAACACATGAGACAACTACCTTAATGCCGACTTACTATGCTGTAAGTACTTTAAGGTCCGGGCGTTATAGTAAACCACTAGGAGTTCTCATAAACACATGAGACAACAATCTTAATGGCGACTTACTATGCTGTAAGTACTTTAAGGTCCGGACTTTATAGTAAACCACTAGGAGTTCTCATAAACACATGAGACAACTACCTTAATGACGACTTATTATGCTGTAAGTACTTTAAGGTCCGGGATTTATAGTAAACCACTAGGAGTTCTCATAAACACATGAGACAACTACCTTAATGACGACTTACTATGCTGTAAGTACTTTAAGGTCCGGACTTTATAGTAAACCACTAGGAGTTCTCATAAACACATGAGACAACTACCTTAATGACGACTTATTATGCTGTAAGTACTTTAAGGTCCGGGATTTATAGTAAACCACTAGGAGTTCTCATAAACACATGAGACAACTACCTTAATGGCGACTTACTATGCTGTAAGTACTTTAAGGTCCGGACTTTATAGTAAACCACTAGGAGTTCTCATAAACACATGAGACAACTACCTTAATGACGACTTACTATGCTGTAAGTACTTTAAGGTCCGGACTTTATAGTAAACCACTAGGAGTTCTCATAAACACATGAGACAACTACCTTAATGCCGACTTACTATGCTGTAAGTACTTTAAGGTCCGGACTTTATAGTAAACCACTAGGAGTTCTCATAAACACATGAGACAACTACCTTAATGACGACTTACTATGCTGTAAGTACTTTAAGGTCCGGACTTTATAGTAAACCACTAGGAGTTCTCATAAACACATGAGACAGCTACCTTAATGACGACTTATTATGCTGTAAGTACTTTAAGGTCCGGGATTTATAGTAAACCACTAGGAGTTCTCATAAACACATGAGACAACTACCTTAATGACGACTTACTATGCTGTAAGTACTTTAAGGTCCGGACTTTATAGTAAACCACTAGGAGTTCTCATAAACACATGAGACAACTACCTTAATGACGACTTATTATGCTGTAAGTACTTTAAGGCCCGGGTTTTATAGTAAACCACTAGGAGTTCTCATAAACACATGAGACAACAACCTTAATGCCGACTTACTATGCTGTAAGTACTTTAAGACCCGGGCTTTATAGTAAACCACTAGGAGTTCTCATAAACACATCAGACAACTACCTCAATGACGACTTACTATGCTATTAGTACTTTAAGGTCCGGGCTTTATAGTAAACCACTAGGAGTTCTCATAAACACATGAGACAACCACCTTAATGGCGACTTATATGTTGTACTTTAAGGTCCGGACTTTATAGTAAACCACTAGGAGTTCCCATAAACACATGAGACAACTACCTTAATGGCGACTTACTATGTTGTACCTTAAGGTCCGGACTTTATAGTAAACCACTAGGAGTTCTCATAAACACATGAGACAACTACCTTAATGACGACTTACTATGCTGTAAGTAATTTAAGGCCCGGGCTTTATAGTAAACCAATAGGAGTTCTCATAAACACAGGAGACAACTACCTTAATGACGACTTACTATGCTGTAAGTACTTTAAGGTCCGGGCTTTATAGTAAACCACTAGGAGTTCTCATAAACACAGGAGACAACTACCTTAATGACGACTTACTATGCTGTAAGTACTTGAAGGTCCGGGCTTTATAGTAAACCACAAGGAGTTCTCATAAACACATGAGACAACTACCTAAATGACGACTTACTATGCTGTAAGTACTTTAAGGCCCGGGCTTTATAGTAAACCACTAGGAGTTCTCATAAACACATGAGACAACTACCTTAATGACGACTTATTATGCTGTAAGTACTTTAAGGTCCGGGATTTATAGTAAACCACTAGGAGTTCTCATAAACACATGAGACAGCTACCTTAATGACGACTTATTATGCTGTAAGTACTTTAAGGTCCGGACTTTATAGTAAACCACTAGGAGTTCTCATAAACACATGAGACAACTACCTTAATGACGACTTACTACGCTGTAAGTACTTTAAGGTCCGGACTTTATAGTAAACCACTAGGAGTTCTCATAAACACATGAGACAACTACCTTAATGACGACTTACTATGCTGTAAGTACTTTAAGGTCCGGGCTTTATAGTAAACCACTAGGAGTTCTCATAAACACATGAGACAACAATCTTAATGGCGACTTACTATGCTGTAAGTACTTTAAGGTCCGGACTTTATAGTAAACCACTAGGAGTTCTCATAAACACATGAGACAACTACCTTAATGACGACTTATTATGCTGTAAGTACTTTAAGGTCCGGGATTTATAGTAAACCACTAGGAGTTCTCATAAACACATGAGACAACTACCTTAATGACGACTTACTATGCTGTAAGTACTTTAAGGTCCGGACTTTATAGTAAACCACTAGGAGTTCTCATAAACACATGAGACAACTACCTTAATGACGACTTATTATGCTGTAAGTACTTTAAGGTCCGGGATTTATAGTAAACCACTAGGAGTTCTCATAAACACATGAGACAACTACCTTAATGGCGACTTACTATGCTGTAAGTACTTTAAGGTCCGGACTTTATAGTAAACCACTAGGAGTTCTCATAAACACATGAGACAACTACCTTAATGACGACTTACTATGCTGTAAGTACTTTAAGGTCCGGACTTTATAGTAAACCACTAGGAGTTCTCATAAACACATGAGACAACTACCTTAATGCCGACTTACTATGCTGTAAGTACTTTAAGGTCCGGACTTTATAGTAAACCACTAGGAGTTCTCATAAACACATGAGACAACTACCTTAATGACGACTTACTATGCTGTAAGTACTTTAAGGTCCGGACTTTATAGTAAACCACTAGGAGTTCTCATAAACACATGAGACAGCTACCTTAATGACGACTTATTATGCTGTAAGTACTTTAAGGTCCGGGATTTATAGTAAACCACTAGGAGTTCTCATAAACACATGAGACAACTACCTTAATGACGACTTACTATGCTGTAAGTACTTTAAGGTCCGGACTTTATAGTAAACCACTAGGAGTTCTCATAAACACATGAGACAACTACCTTAATGACGACTTATTATGCTGTAAGTACTTTAAGGCCCGGGTTTTATAGTAAACCACTAGGAGTTCTCATAAACACATAAGACAACAACCTTAATGCCGACTTACTATGCTGTAAGTACTTTAAGACCCGGGCTTTATAGTAAACCACTAGGAGTTCTCATAAACACATCAGACAACTACCTCAATGACGACTTACTATGCTATTAGTACTTTAAGGTCCGGGCTTTATAGTAAACCACTAGGAGTTCTCATAAACACATGAGACAACCACCTTAATGGCGACTTATATGTTGTACTTTAAGGTCCGGACTTTATAGTAAACCACTAGGAGTTCCCATAAACACATGAGACAACTACCTTAATGGCGACTTACTATGTTGTACCTTAAGGTCCGGACTTTATAGTAAACCACTAGGAGTTCTCATAAACACATGAGACAACTACCTTAATGACGACTTACTATGCTGTAAGTAATTTAAGGCCCGGGCTTTATAGTAAACCAATAGGAGTTCTCATAAACACAGGAGACAACTACCTTAATGACGACTTACTATGCTGTAAGTACTTTAAGGTCCGGGCTTTATAGTAAACCACTAGGAGTTCTCATAAACACAGGAGACAACTACCTTAATGACGACTTACTATGCTGTAAGTACTTGAAGGTCCGGGCTTTATAGTAAACCACAAGGAGTTCTCATAAACACATGAGACAACTACCTAAATGACGACTTACTATGCTGTAAGTACTTTAAGGCCCGGGCTTTATAGTAAACCACTAGGAGTTCTCATAAACACATGAGACAACTACCTTAATGACGACTTACTATGCTGTAAGTACTTTAAGGCCCGGGCTTTATAGTAAACCACTAGGAGTTCTCATAAACACATGAGACAACTACCTTAATGACGACTTACTATGCTGTAAGTACTTTAAGGTCCGGGCTTTATAGTAAACCACTAGGAGTTCTCATAAACACATGAGACAACTACCTTAATGACGACTTACTATGCTGTAAGTACTTTAGGGATCGGGCTTTATAGTAAACCACTAGGAGTTCTCATAAACACATGAGACAACTACCTTAATGACGACTTACTATGCTGTAAGTACTTTAAGGCCCGGACTTTATAGTAAACCACTAGGAGTTCTCATAAACACATGAGACAACTACCTTAATGACGACTTACTATGCTGTAAGTACTTTAGGGCCCGGGCTTTATAATAAACCACTAGGAGTTCTCATAAACACATGAGACAACTACCTTAATGACGACTTACTATGCTGTAAGTACTTTAAGGCCCAGGCTTTATAGTAAACCCCTAGGAGTTCTCATAAACACATGAGACAACAATCTTAATGACGACTTACTATTCTGTAAGTACTTTAAGTTCCGGGCGTTATAGTAAACCACTAGGAGTTCTCATAAACACATGAGACAACTACCTTAATGCCGACTTACTATGCTGTAAGTACTTTAAGGCCCGGGCTTTATAGTAAACCACTAGGAGTTCTCATAAACACATGAGACAACTGCCTTAATGCCGACTTACTATGCTGTAAGTACTTTAAGGTCCGGGCGTTATAGTAAACCACTAGGAGTTCTCATAAACAAATGAGACAACTACCTTAATGCCGACTTACTATTCTGTAAGTACTTTAAGGTCCGGGCGTTATAGTAAACCATTAGGAGTTCTCATAAACACATGAGACAACTACCTTAATGCCGACTTACTATGCTGTAAGTACTTTAAGGTCCGGGCGTTATAGTAAACCACTAGGAGTTCTCATAAACACATGAGACAACTACCTTAATGCCGACTTACTATGCTGTAAGTACTTTAAGGCCCGGGCTTTATAGTAAACCACTAGGAGTTCTCATAAACACATGAGACAACTGCCTTAATGCCGACTTACTATGCTGTAAGTACTTTAAGGTCCGGGCGTTATAGTAAACCACTAGGAGTTCTCATAAACACATGAGACAACTACCTTAATGCCGACTTACTATGCTGTAAGTACTTTAAGGTCCGGGCGTTATAGTAAACCACTAGGAGTTCTCATAAACACATGAGACAACTACCTTAATGCCGACTTACTATGCTGTAAGTACTTTAAGGTCCGGGCGTTATAGTAAACCACTAGGAGTTCTCATAAACACATGAGACAACTACCTTAATGCCGACTTACTATTCTGTAAGTACTTTAAGGTCCGGGCGTTACAGTAAACCACTAGGAGTTCTCATAAACACATGAGACAACAATCTTAACGGCGACTTACTATGCTGTAAGTACTTTAAGGTCCGGACTTTATAGTAAACCACTAGGAGTTCTCATAAACACATGAGACAACTGCCTTAATGCCGACTTAATATTCTGTAAGTACTTTAAGGTCCGGGCGTTATAGTAAACCACTAGGAGTTCTCATAAACACATGAGACAACTACCTTAATGCCGACTTACTATGCTGTAAGTACTTTAATGCCCGGGCGTTATAGTAAACCACTAGGAGTTCTCATAAACACATGAGACAACTACCTTAATGCCGACTTACTATGCTGTAAGTACTTTAAGGTCCGGGCGTTATAGTAAACCACTAGGAGTTCTCATAAACACATGAGACAACTACCTTAATGCCGACTTACTATGCTGTAAGTACTTTAAGGTCCGGGCGTTATAGTAAACCACTAGGAGTTCTCATAAACACATGAGACAACTACCTTAATGCCGACTTACTATGCTGTAAGTACTTTAAGGTCCGGGCGTTATAGTAAACCACTAGGAGTTCTCATAAACACATGAGACAACTACCTTAATGCCGACTTACTATTCTGTAAGTACTTTAAGGTCCGGGCGTTATAGTAAACCACTAGGAGTTCTCATAAACACATGAGACTATAATCTTAACGGCGACTTACTATGCTGTAAGTACTTTAAGGTCCGGACTTTATAGTAAACCACTAGGAGTTCTCATAAACACATGAGACAACTACCTTAATGCCGACTTACTATGCTGTAAGTACTTTAAGGCCCGGGCGTTATAGTAAACCACTAGGAGTTCTCATAAACACATGAGACAACTACCTTAATGCCGACTTACTATGCTGTAAGTACTTTAAGGTCCGGGCGTTATAGTAAACCACTAGGAGTTCTCATAAACACATGAGACAACTACCTTAATGCCGACTTACTATGCTGTAAGTACTTTAAGGTCCGGGCGTTATAGTAAACCACTAGGAGTTCTCATAAACACATGAGACAACTACCTTAATGCCGACTTACTATGCTGTAAGTACTTTAAGGTCCGGGCGTTATAGTAAACCACTAGGAGTTCTCATAAACACATGAGACAACTACCTTAATGCCGACTTACTATTCTGTAAGTACTTTAAGGTCCGGGCGTTATAGTAAACCACTAGGAGTTCTCATAAACACATGAGACTATAATCTTAACGGCGACTTACTATGCTGTAAGTACTTTAAGGTCCGGACTTTATAGTAAACCACTAGGAGTTCTCATAAACACATGAGACAACTACCTTAATGCCGACTTACTATGCTGTAAGTACTTTAAGGCCCGGACTTTATAGTAAACCACTAGGAGTTCTCATAAACACAGGAGACAACTACCTTAATGACGACTTACTATGCTGTAAGTACTTTAAGGTACGGGCTTTATAGTAAACCACTAGGAGTTCTCATAAACACATGAGACAACTACCTTAATGCCGACTTACTATTCTGTAAGTACTTTAAGGTCCGGGCGTTACAGTAAACCACTAGGAGTTCTCATAAACACATGAGACAACAATCTTAACGGCGACTTACTATGCTGTAAGTACTTTAAGGTCCGGACTTTATAGTAAACCACTAGGAGTTCTCATAAACACATGAGACAACTGCCTTAATGCCGACTTAATATTCTGTAAGTACTTTAAGGTCCGGGCGTTATAGTAAACCACTAGGAGTTCTCATAAACACATGAGACAACTACCTTAATGCCGACTTACTATGCTGTAAGTTACTTTAAGGTCCGGGCGTTATAGTAAACCACTAGGAGTTCTCATAAACACATGAGACAACTACCTTAATGCCGACTTACTATGCTGTAAGTACTTTAAGGTCCGGGCGTTATAGTAAACCACTAGGAGTTCTCATAAACACATGAGAAAACTACCTTAATGCCGACTTACTATGCTGTAAGTACTTTAAGGTCCGGGCGTTATAGTAAACCACTAGGAGTTCTCATAAACACATGAGACAACTACCTTAATGCCGACTTACTATTCTGTAAGTACTTTAAGGTCCGGGCGTTATAGTAAACCACTAGGAGTTCTCATAAACACATGAGACTACAATCTTAACGGCGACTTACTATGCTGTAAGTACTTTAAGGTCCGGACTTTATAGTAAACCACTAGGAGTTCTCATAAACACATGAGACAACTGCCTTAATGCCGACTTACTATGCTGTAAGTACTTTAAGGCCCGGACTTTATAGTAAACCACTAGGAGTTCTCATAAACACATGAGACAACTACCTTAATGACGACTTACTATGCTGTAAGTACTTTAGGGCCCGGGCTTTATAATAAACCACTAGGAGTTCTCATAAACACATGAGACAACTACCTTAATGACGACTTACAATGCTGTAAGTACCTTAAGGCCCGGGCTTTATAGTAAACCACTAGGAGTTCTCATAAACACATGAGAAAACTACCTTAATGACGACTTACTATGCTGTAAGTACTTTAAGGCCCGGGCTTTATAGTAAACCAATAGGAGTTCTCATAAACACAGGAGACAACTACCTTAATGACGACTTACTATGCTGTAAGTACTTTAAGGTCCGGGCTTTATAGTAAACCACTAGGAGTTCTCATAAACACATGAGACAGCTACCTTAATGACGACTTACTATGCTGTAAGTACTTGAAGGTCCGGGCTATATAGTAAACCACTAGGAGTTTTCATAAACACATGAGACAACCACCTTAATGGCGACTTACTATGCTGTAAGTACTTTAAGGCCCGGGCTTTATAGTAAACCACTAGGAGTTCTCTTAAACACATGAGACAACTACCTTAATGACGACTTACTATGCTGTAAGTACTTTAGGGCCCGGGCTTTATAATAAACCACTAGGAGTTCTCATAAACACATGAGACAACTACCTTAATGCCGACTTAGTATTCTGTAAGTACTTTAAGGTCCGGGCGTTATAGTAAACCACTAGGAGTTATCATAAACACATGAGACAACTACCTTAATGCCGACTTACTATGCTGTAAGTACTTTAATGCCCGGGCTTTATAGTAAACCACTAGGAGTTCTCATAAACACATGAGACAACTACCTTAATGACGACTTACTATGCTGTAAGTACTTTAAGGTCCGGGCGTTATAGTAAACCACTAGGAGTTCTCATAAACACATGAGACAACTACCTTAATGCCGACTTACTATGCTGTAAGTACTTTAAGGTCCGGGCGTTATAGTAAACCACTAGGAGTTCTCATAAACACATGAGACAACTACCTTAATGCCGACTTACTATGCTGTAAGTACTTTAAGGTCCGGGCTTTATAGTAAACCACTAGGAGTTCTCATAAACACATGAGACGACTACCTTAATGGCGACTTACTATGCTGTAAGTACTTTAAGGTCCGGGCGTTATAGTAAACCACTAGGAGTTCTCATAAACACATGAGACGACTACCTTAATGCCGACTTACTATGCTGTAAGTACTTTAAGGTCCGGGCGTTATAGTAAACCACTAGGAGTTCTCATAAACACATGAGACAACTACCTTAATGCCGACTTACTATGCTGTAAGTACTTTAAGGTCCGGGCGTTATAGTAAACCACTAGGAGTTCTCATAAACACATGAGACAACTACCTTAATGCCGACTTACTATGCTGTAAGTACTTTAAGGTCCGGGCGTTATAGTAAACCACTAGGAGTTCTCATAAACACATGAGACAACTACCTTAATGACGACTTACTATGCTGTAAGTACTTTAAGGTCCGGGCGTTATAGTAAACCACTAGGAGTTCTCATAAACACATGAGTACTACCTTAATGCCGACTTACTATTCTGTAAGTACTTTAAGTTCCGGGCGTTATAGTAAACCACTAGGAGTTCTCATAAACACATGAGACAACAATCTTAATGGCGACTTACTATGCTGTAAGTACTTTAAGGTCCGGACTTTATAGTAAACCACTAGGAGTTCTCATAAACACATGAGACAACTACCTTAATGACGACTTATTATGCTGTAAGTACTTTAAGGTCCGGGATTTATAGTAAACCACTAGGAGTTCTCATAAACACATGAGACAACTACCTTAATGACGACTTACTATGCTGTAAGTACTTTAAGGTCCGGACTTTATAGTAAACCACTAGGAGTTCTCATAAACACATGAGACAACTACCTTAATGACGACTTATTATGCTGTAAGTACTTTAAGGTCCGGGATTTATAGTAAACCACTAGGAGTTCTCATAAACACATGAGACAACTACCTTAATGGCGACTTACTATGCTGTAAGTACTTTAAGGTCCGGACTTTATAGTAAACCACTAGGAGTTCTCATAAACACATGAGACAACTACCTTAATGACGACTTACTATGCTGTAAGTACTTTAAGGTCCGGACTTTATAGTAAACCACTAGGAGTTCTCATAAACACATGAGACAACTACCTTAATGCCGACTTACTATGCTGTAAGTACTTTAAGGTCCGGACTTTATAGTAAACCACTAGGAGTTCTCATAAACACATGAGACAACTACCTTAATGACGACTTACTATGCTGTAAGTACTTTAAGGTCCGGACTTTATAGTAAACCACTAGGAGTTCTCATAAACACATGAGACAGCTACCTTAATGACGACTTATTATGCTGTAAGTACTTTAAGGTCCGGGATTTATAGTAAACCACTAGGAGTTCTCATAAACACATGAGACAACTACCTTAATGACGACTTACTATGCTGTAAGTACTTTAAGGTCCGGACTTTATAGTAAACCACTAGGAGTTCTCATAAACACATGAGACAACTACCTTAATGACGACTTATTATGCTGTAAGTACTTTAAGGTCCGGGATTTATAGTAAACCACTAGGAGTTCTCATAAACACATGAGACAACTACCTTAATGGCGACTTACTATGCTGTAAGTACTTTAAGGTCCGGACTTTATAGTAAACCACTAGGAGTTCTCATAAACACATGAGACAACTACCTTAATGACGACTTATTATGCTGTAAGTACTTTAAGGTCCGGGATTTATAGTAAACCACTAGGAGTTCTCATAAACACATGAGACAACTACCTTAATGACGACTTACTATGCTGTAAGTACTTTAAGGTCCGGGCTTTATAGTAAACCACTAGGAGTTCTCATAAACACATGAGACAACAATCTTAATGGCGACTTACTATGCTGTAAGTACTTTAAGGTCCGGACTTTATAGTAAACCACTAGGAGTTCTCATAAACACATGAGACAACTACCTTAATGACGACTTATTATGCTGTAAGTACTTTAAGGTCCGGGATTTATAGTAAACCACTAGGAGTTCTCATAAACACATGAGACAACTACCTTAATGACGACTTACTATGCTGTAAGTACTTTAAGGTCCGGACTTTATAGTAAACCACTAGGAGTTCTCATAAACACATGAGACAACTACCTTAATGACGACTTATTATGCTGTAAGTACTTTAAGGTCCGGGATTTATAGTAAACCACTAGGAGTTCTCATAAACACATGAGACAACTACCTTAATGGCGACTTACTATGCTGTAAGTACTTTAAGGTCCGGACTTTATAGTAAACCACTAGGAGTTCTCATAAACACATGAGACAACTACCTTAATGACGACTTACTATGCTGTAAGTACTTTAAGGTCCGGACTTTATAGTAAACCACTAGGAGTTCTCATAAACACATGAGACAACTACCTTAATGCCGACTTACTATGCTGTAAGTACTTTAAGGTCCGGACTTTATAGTAAACCACTAGGAGTTCTCATAAACACATGAGACAACTACCTTAATGACGACTTACTATGCTGTAAGTACTTTAAGGTCCGGACTTTATAGTAAACCACTAGGAGTTCTCATAAACACATGAGACAGCTACCTTAATGACGACTTATTATGCTGTAAGTACTTTAAGGTCCGGGATTTATAGTAAACCACTAGGAGTTCTCATAAACACATGAGACAACTACCTTAATGACGACTTACTATGCTGTAAGTACTTTAAGGTCCGGACTTTATAGTAAACCACTAGGAGTTCTCATAAACACATGAGACAACTACCTTAATGACGACTTATTATGCTGTAAGTACTTTAAGGTCCGGGATTTATAGTAAACCACTAGGAGTTCTCATAAACACATGAGACAACTACCTTAATGGCGACTTACTATGCTGTAAGTACTTTAAGGTCCGGACTTTATAGTAAA
Source organism: Mantis religiosa (assembly GCA_030765055.1). Classification (NCBI taxonomy): domain Eukaryota; kingdom Metazoa; phylum Arthropoda; class Insecta; order Mantodea; family Mantidae; genus Mantis; species Mantis religiosa. The sequence continues at coordinate 16,650 of JAUKNK010000320.1, read as the reverse complement.
CCACTAGGAGTTCTCATAAACACATGAGACAACTACCTTAATGACGACTTACTACGCTGTAAGTACTTTAAGGTCCGGACTTTATAGTAAACCACTAGGAGTTCTCATAAACACATGAGACAACTACCTTAATGACGACTTACTATGCTGTAAGTACTTTAAGGTCCGGACTTTATAGTAAACCACTAGGAGTTCTCATAAACACATGAGACAACTACCTTAATGACGACTTACTATGCTGTAAGTACTTTAAGGTCCGGACTTTATAGTAAACCACTAGGAGTTCTCATAAACACATCAGACAACTACCTTAATGACGACTTACTATGCTGTAAGTACTTTAAGGTCCGGGCTTTATAGTAAACCACTAGGAGTTCTCATAAACACATGAGACAACTACCTTAATGACTACTTATTATGCTGTAAGTACTTTAAGGTCCGGGATTTATAGTAAACCACTAGGAGTTCTCATAAACACATGAGACAACTACCTTAATGACGACTTACTATGCTGTAAGTACTTTAAGGTCCGGACTTTATAGTAAACCACTAGGAGTTCTCATAAACACATGAGACAACTACCTTAATGACGACTTATTATGCTGTAAGTACTTTAAGGTCCGGGATTTATAGTAAACCACTAGGAGTTCTCATAAACACATGAGACAACTACCTTAATGGCGACTTACTATGCTGTAAGTACTTTAAGGTCCGGACTTTATAGTAAACCACTAGGAGTTCTCATAAACACATGAGACAACTACCTTAATGCCGACTTACTATGCTGTAAGTACTTTAAGGTCCGGACTTTATAGTAAACCACTAGGAGTTCTCATAAACACATGAGACAACTACCTTAATGACGACTTACTATGCTGTAAGTACTTTAAGGTCCGGACTTTATAGTAAACCACTAGGAGTTCTCATAAACACATGAGACAGCTACCTTAATGACGACTTATTATGCTGTAAGTACTTTAAGGTCCGGGATTTATAGTAAACCACTAGGAGTTCTCATAAACACATGAGACAACTACCTTAATGACGACTTACTATGCTGTAAGTACTTTAAGGTCCGGACTTTATAGTAAACCACTAGGAGTTCTCATAAACACATGAGACAACTACCTTAATGACGACTTATTATGCTGTAAGTACTTTAAGGTCCGGGATTTATAGTAAACCACTAGGAGTTCTCATAAACACATGAGACAACTACCTTAATGGCGACTTACTATGCTGTAAGTACTTTAAGGTCCGGGCTTTATAGTAAACCACTAGGAGTTCTCATAAACACATGAGACAACTACCTTAATGGCGACTTACTATGCTGTAAGTACTTTAAGGTCCGGACTTTATAGTAAACCACTAGGAGTTCTCATAAACACATGAGACAACTACCTTAATGACGACTTACTACGCTGTAAGTACTTTAAGGTCCGGACTTTATAGTAAACCACTAGGAGTTCTCATAAACACATGAGACAACTACCTTAATGACGACTTACTATGCTGTAAGTACTTTAAGGTCCGGACTTTATAGTAAACCACTAGGAGTTCTCATAAACACATGAGACAACTACCTTAATGACGACTTACTATGCTGTAAGTACTTTAAGGTCCGGACTTTATAGTAAACCACTAGGAGTTCTCATAAACACATCAGACAACTACCTTAATGACGACTTATTATGCTGTAAGTACTTTAAGGTCCGGGATTTATAGTAAACCACTAGGAGTTCTCATAAACACATGAGACAACTACCTTAATGACGACTTACTATGCTGTAAGTACTTTAAGGTCCGGACTTTATAGTAAACCACTAGGAGTTCTCATAAACACATGAGACAACTACCTTAATGACGACTTACTACGCTGTAAGTACTTTAAGGTCCGGACTTTATAGTAAACCACTAGGAGTTCTCATAAACACATGAGACAACTACCTTAATGACGACTTACTATGCTGTAAGTACTTTAAGGTCCGGACTTTATAGTAAACCACTAGGAGTTCTCATAAACACATGAGACAACTACCTTAATGACGACTTACTATGCTGTAAGTACTTTAAGGTCCGGACTTTATAGTAAACCACTAGGAGTTCTCATAAACACATCAGACAACTACCTTAATGACGACTTACTATGCTGTAAGTACTTTAAGGTCCGGGCTTTATAGTGCGGACCACTTTTAGGTCAATTTATGGAAATTAATTGCTCTTTCATCTTCTGAGGAGACCAAGACTAGTGTGAAAGAACAATTAATTTCCATAAATAAATAAAATATTGATAACTACTAATATAGTATAACCTTATTTATTTATTTATTGTATGTGAACTTTACAGGATTCCCCATTTACAATGCTCACTATAAAGTTACAAATGAAGAAAATATATAAAAAAGACTACAGCAAATTAGTTACAGAGTAAATGATTACAAAACAAAAACGAACACAAACAAGTTGGTAACATATGTTGACATGTAGAGTAAATGAATCGTTCTAGTTTTGGTAATAAATAATGACAGGATAAAGTTCATAGTAATGAATGTCTAGGGAATGTCATTTATTGTACAATGACTGCGTTCTATGCTAAGGTTAATATTCTGACTTTTTGGGTTCGGAGAATTAGAAGTCCAATTTGCAGAAATACATTCTGGTCAATCCTTAAGTAACGTAATTACGTCACATACACAATCACAATCTAGCAACAAACAGCGTTCTCATTACACCAGCTCTCGATACATCACTTTACAACTGTTTACTACTGACTCTTGGCGTGTCATCGCTTCCTTAAATACCTCATTGATAATTCGAGACTATTCTGTAAGAATCAAGAAGTAGAATGTTCTGTCACTAGTCGAAACTCGAATTTTCTAGACGGGAAACTTTATCTGTGCCGGCAAGTCTTTTATCTCCACGCTATCTTTATTTGTTCCGGCATACTCTTTATCTCCATGCTGCCTATCAGTTCCTTTGTATGCACAAGCCGCGCTATCGCGATCGGGAATATATTGTGATTATAGGAATCAGTATTATTAACCTTCTGAGGAAGTAAAATATTGCGAAATGTATTAGGTGCAACATTTGGAAGGTAAAAACGTATTAATGGTCTTAGGTTAGGGTCATCAATCATATTATGAAGTAATTTGTAAAGGAAAAGCAATAACTGACAATTAGACTTCTAAAGTGAATAAATGAAGTAATGAAGTATGTGATATGAACTTAGGATAGTAATGAAAAGTTTTGAAACACACAGAAATTTGTATTGAATAACTTTGATAAGTTTAATAAAATTGGTGGTATAAGGACTCCATACTAGTGAAGCATAGTCGAGTCTAGATCTTACAAATGAATTATATAATGTAACAAAAAGTGTAATATCCTTGAAGTTGGACGACATCAAACATTTGTACTGTCTAATACATGAAAGTGAAATTGTTGTAACGTTAATAGCTGTAACATACATAACCTACCATATTTGATAACTATAAGCCTTATTCCTTATTTGATTTATTGACTCTCTGAGTAGAGTATCTATTTCTCTACGTTTGTTACTGGTTGTGCGTGGGCAATGACTCTTCATTTTCAGTAACTGCACGATAAAATAAAACCGATTAGGTTTATAACCTCTGTCATTGTCAATGTCTTCTTCATCAACATCTGAACAACCATTGTTATTATTAACGTTCTAGGTGGCCGTGAATGGATAGAAGTAATCTTCAGTTGTAGCTTCTCAGTTTACCCTTATATTTATGTTAAATTGCTTTATAGATCTCCAAGCTACATATTGTTAACTAGCGTTACTTGCTGTTGAGTGATAGCCTAAATGCATTTGTGCGAGTGCTTTGAAGGACCTGGGCAATGGAGGAAGATGATCTTCTCACAGAAACTGTAAGTACTTCTTTGTACGATGAACTTACAAATGTATGTGATTTGGACATAAATGTGCAGCTTTGTGCAGCAACCCCTCATGTCCTATTGGTGAAGCAAAAACTGTACTCTACATACACACTTACAAATGAGAATCTACATTCAAGTATGTAAACTGGATGGAAAATACACCTTTTCTGTATGTTTGCAGACTTCGTTTCATATGCAGGGGCTTCTGCTCAAACTCACATTTAATTCTGTAAGAGAGTACATTAGTATACAGTTTTGTCCAATACACCTTACATTACTAAGAGGGTTTGGTATACGAATGTCCATAAAAGGATTGAATTTCTTCACATGGGGAAGATAGAACTTGAGTTTTAAATAAATCAGCCATTTTCAAAACCTTCTGTAGACATCCATCAAAATAGCGAGAAGGAAGAGGAAACACTAGAAATCCGCAAACCACGTTGCCAACCTAGCCATTGGAATAAAAATGCCCCACGTCCAGAACATAAGGGGTTTCTGCGCCAAACAAATACTTCCACTAGTTTAACGTGTACATACATGAGGGATTTAGACGACAATAGCTGCCTCTATATAAATAATATCCTTTTATCAATAAATCTAAATTTCTAAAAAATAGGGACATTAGAGGTTTCTGCACATAGCGATTCAAATAAAGGTTGGCAATATAGGTTGTAAAGCAATAAAACAAACGAAGTTGCGAAAAGCAACTGACGATCAAGCTTATACAAAGAAAGATGCCAATGTTTATAAAATCTTCCAAGCTGTAAAACAGGTCTTCATTTACTACACAAACAAGATGACAAAACGACACCGTTTATAACTTAACTAGTCGCAGCTTATAAGTTCTGTTAGGCATTAAATATTACATGTTTTTGTGATTAGGCAGTGCAGGAACCACTGACTGGTGTGCGAACCTAAAAAGTTGTTATTGTGACGCGTCAGCATTACTCCTTGCTCTTTATCAGTGACCCTAGCCTCACTTTCAGGTAGTTATTTGTGAAAAAGTCGGAAATACACGTTCCGTCCTAACAGAGAGGATTTTGCGTGTACTTAGATAACAAATCCAAGCAATATGGAGCGCTATACAAACGTCGAAATGACGGATATGGTTTTTTTTTTTTTTTTTTTTTTTTTTTTTTTTTTTTTTTTTTTTTTTTTGGCCTTCGGTAAAATCCCATATGGCCATCGTAGGGAAAAATAAGAAAAATAATGTAAGGAAGTTTAAGAGGCTGGGAGGAAACTAGATGTGTAGATCACTGTCTTTAAGAAATTGTAGGAGAGCTTGGTATACAGGTTTGTTGCATAACTGTAATATGGTGTTGACGCTAGCGGGAAAAGGAACAGACTGCTGAAGTAGGCGGCGGAGGAAGGAAGAACGGTGGGCTCGGTAGCGAGAGCAACTGAACAGGAGATGATTGAGGTCAGCGGTTTCGCCTGGGTCATCAGGACATACAGGGGAATCGATGAGACGTAGTCGGTGAAGATGCGCAGGGTAACATCCATGTCCAAGTCGCATTCTAATGATGGAGGTGAGATGTCGACGTGCAATCCTGAAGCTGGAGAACCAAGGGGTCGTGGATAGATGCGTCTGAACGGCGGCGTGGTGTTTGCCTTTGATGGCCTGCGAACGAATCCAGACTTCATTCCAGCGACAATAGACGTCACGATGAAGGACCGGGAAGAAATCCGTGTAGGGCAGTTGGATGCCTTGGAAGGTGCCTTGGGTGAGTCCCTCTTTTGCCAGGCGATCGGCGACTTCATTGTTTCGAATTCCGACATGCCCTCTGATCCAAAGGAAGTGAATTTGATGTCCAGCTATGGTAGCGTTGTTCACCAACGTCAGTATCTCGTAAAGATAACGGTGCATGGCTCTCGTCCAGCGGGGAGATGAGAGTCTCTGCAGCACACTCTGCGCATCGGTTAAGATCAGCAGTTTGGGGAAGCCCTGAGAAATACCATATTGCAAAGCGTCACGAATGGCCAAAACCTCTGCAGTGTAGCTGGAAGCCTCCATAGGTAGGCGGTATCGAGCCAGGGCATTAGTAGAAGGACAGACGTATGCATAACCTACTCCATCAGCAGATTTAGAACCGTCGGTGTAAATCGTGGTGAAATCTGGCCATGTAATCTGCAAGAAATGAGAGAGGGTGATGTTCACGTCTGGGGTCCGAATGTTGTGATCAGGAAGATAATGCACCGAAACATTCAAGAAGTGTAAGTCATATGGATATTGAAACCCCGGAAGAGAGGGACTTTTCAAAATTAAGGGAAAAGCGTGGTATAGAGACCGAAAACCCAGTAAGAGTAAGGGCAATCGTCGTACAGCTGGAAAATCCACGTTGAGATAATTAGCAGCAAGATACTGCAACGTCCGCAATACTGGGTGGGCATCCACGGAGAAAACTCGCAATAGAAAGCGCTGGGTTAATTGCTGTCGTCGTATCTCCAATGGTGGTTCGGAGGCCTCAACCAAAAGTGCATTCGTCGGTGTAGAAAGCATAGCACCCAGGCAAAATCTAAGAGCACGGTACTGAGCGATATCCAACTTGCGCAAGACCGATGTGGAAGCAGAGCCAAAGAAGATACAGCCATAGTCCAGCACCGACCGAATTAGGGAACGATATAGCAGAAGTAATATGGAAGCATCCCCACCCCACCATGAATGAGCGATACTGCGTAGAACATTAAGAGTTGCACCAATCTTGGAGATGAGATGCTGTATGTGACGACTCCATGAAAGGCGACTATCCAAATAGACACCCAAAAATTTTGCGGAAGATGCAAGGGTAAAAGTAAAAGGTCCCAAGCGGATAACGCCATCAGGAAATGTCCGTCGTTTCCTAGTAAACACTACGACTGTAGACTTGGAAGGTGAAAGATGTAATCCGTGTTCAGAGGCCCAGGTTGATAAATCGGTGGCTGCATCACTAAGCCACAGACGAGTAATCCAAAAACTAGAGGACCGAGCGTACAAACAGATATCATCAGCGTACTGGAGAACGCGAATGTGAGGACTAAATAGGGAGTCTAAATCCGACGTATAAAGTGCATAAAGAAGAGGACTCAAAATCGCTCCCTGTGGCAATCCTCGAACTACTATTCTGGGGCCGAAGAAGGAGTTATCAGGAGAACGGATATAGATGAGGCGATGTCGGAGAAGATTATAAATGCCAGAGCAGTACCGAGGAGGAAGATCTAGTGCTTGCAGCTTCCCAAGCAAAACTGGCAGTAAAACACTGTCGTAGGCGCCGGAAATGTCCAAAAAGATGGCTGTCAGATATCCTTGTTCCAAATAGGTACGCTCGATGTCAGTAGTCAGGATGCTGAGACTATCCAAAGTACTCCGGGTTTTGCGGAAACCATATTGGGACATGGGTAATAATCTTCGGGATTCCAGCCACCATTCAAGTCGTTGTTTAAGCAAGCGTTCAAAGGTCTTGGCGATACAGGAAGACAAAGCGATCGGGCGATAAGAGGTACCAAAGCTAGGGTCCTTCCCCGGCTTCAAGATAGGTACAATGATCTGTGTAGTCCAACCCTCGGGGAAGACGCCGGAGGCCCAAAGGTCGTTGAATAGTTCCAAAAGGATCATCTTCGCACGAGGAGGAAGGTGGGTGAGCATGCTATAGGATATTTGATCATAACCCGGAGCTGAATTCGACGACGACTTCAGTACACTTTGGAGTTCAGACATGGAAAATGCTGACATCAAAGTGTGGTGCGAGTCCCCGGAAGAAGAGAGACCAGTAGGTGCTGGTGGTGATGTCACGGATGGCGGAGCAATGTGATCTGCAAACTCAGCGATCCAATCCCTCAGAGGGCGGGTAGGAACTGTCTTCTTCCTCAATTTGTTAATAAACCCCCAAATCTGAGAAAGTGGGGTGGTGTTAGAGAGTTTGGCACAAAAGGTCTTCCAGCACTCCTTTTTGCACTGTCGTAAAAAACGTTTGGCCTCAGCTGCGGCCCGTTTATAGGCCAGAAAATTGTCCCATGTAGAGTTGTGCCGGTAGGTACTGAGCGCCAATTTCCTCTTCGCAACATAACGACTGCATTCTGCATTCCACCAAGGAGATGGTACACCACGGGACGTAAGAACTGGCCGTTTCTCTGGGATGGAAAGCAAAGCGGCACTATTGATACACTGTAGAAAGGTGTCGTAACGCACCAACGGAGGACGATCATTGGGAATCTCAGAGACGGTGGCTTCCAGAGTACGTTCGTACTTGACCCAATTGGCACGCCGTAAGTTCCATCTGGTCGAAGGCCGGTGGGCCACAGAAACGTGCGGAAGAATAGTCGAAATCTCCAGCGGGAAATGATCGGAGCCCATTGTAAAGGGAAGAACCCTCCATTGGAGTTCAGAAGATAGGGAAGGGGAGCAGAGCGTCAAGTCAATCGCTGACGGTCGGTGTCCGGGCCGAGTGAGCAGGGTGGAAGACCCATCGTTGAGAAGAACCAAACCAGAGTCCTCGATGAAGTCCAAAAGCGTTCTGCCAGCAGCGTCTGTCAGGTCACAACCCCATGTGGTATTATGAGCATTAAAATCTCCGCCGAGTAAAATGGGGGTTGGTAACTGGCGCAGGAAATGATACCATTCTCGACTGGTGATGATCATTCTAGGGGAACAGTACAATGAGACAACTGTGACCTCTCGTTGACAAAGCAGAGTCCTCACCGCCACAGCTTCAAAAGAATGTATTTGGCTGTGGTCTATCTGAATGGTGTAATGTGGAATAGCAGAGTGTACCAGAATTGCAACTCCTCCCCATCCGTCCGTCCTATCCTTGGAGTAGAGGCAGAAAGAAGGTATGCGAAGAGACGTATTCGGAGTCAACCAAGTTTCAGACAGCAGGGCGATGCTGACGTGGCGTACAAAGAGTTCTTGCACAAGAGAGTCATAATTAGCTCGAAGAGAACGACAATTCCATTGCAACAGGGTTGAAGCCATGCTGTAATGTTGGGTTGTCATCGTTGGTTTATGAGCTTTGTAATAAGCTGGTAAGGAAGTCGCGGAGAAGTTCAAGTTGAACAGGGGCCGTTGAGGAAGGAGAAAAAGCAGATAATACAGGAACTATGAGCTGTAGTAGTTGCTCCACAAGCTGCAAACTAGTGGGAGCAGACGGCGATGAAGGACCCGCCCAAGATGGCGGATAAGGATTATGAGTTATTGGAGATACAGGTACTCGTTGTGGAATATACAGAGTGGAATGAACTGGGGGAAAATGCGGAACTCGGACCGGGGGAGGTCGAGTTGACACACGAGGCACCGAAACAGCAGGTGAAGTCGGAGTGGCGAGAGCAACGGCCGGTTGGATTCCTGGTGAAGGTGCTGGTCGAGGAGTGTAGGAAGGCGGCGGAAGAGTACTGGCTGACTTTGTAGGAGATATTGCTCCAGGGAGAGGAGGGAAAGACCGTGTATCAGTCATCGAGAGGGCTCCATTAATGGCCTGTGAGTAAGTTGGACGAGATGACTGAGGCGAGCAAGGGGCATCTGCTCGAGAAGCTGCCACCCGTGCCTCCCGGTATTGATGGTATGCTGGGCATTTTCTGTCTGTTGCCAGGTGAGCTCCCTGACAGTGAATGCAGCAAGGACCTGAGGTAGAGGTGCAGTCTTCTAAGAGATGGGGTCCAGCACATTTACCGCATCTAGCCGCACTCCGACACTGATGCGAGCGATGGCCGAAGCGTAAACACTTAGTGCAGATGTAAACTGGAGGATCACGAGGTTCCACCTGGCATCGCGTTCCAAAGATGACTACATGAGTCGGCAACACTTGAGAGCGGAAGGTAATCTTACACACAGGAATGGGGACCCGTACTGCAGGGTCGCTAGTGGGTCGAGAAAAACGCTGGACAGAAATAACAGGGTAGGCACTCTCTAGAAACTCAGCAATTTCTTCTTCTGAGAGACTGGTGTCCACATTGCGAATAACACCCTGTTTGTGTATCATAAAATTGGGAATGTAAACTTCCAAAGATGTTCCAGTGAATGCCGGTGATTCTACTATAGTATTAGCGGCCTCTGCCGATGCTGCCTCAATTTTCAGTCGGTTTTTTCCTGCTGAGGTAATGTGCACAATTGCACGTCGGATTGTCGGGTTGTGACGAAATAGCAGTTTACCCACACTCATGGGGTGTAACTTACCCACATTCTTATCCAAACTTTCAATAAACACATAAAAAGGTCCGGGATCTGCGCTGCTATAACGATTGGAATGGCTACGTGGTGTAGAGACGCCAGGTGTAGAAGGTGTGGTTGTAGGACGCGACGTGGAAGGAGGAGATAGTGTAGAAGGCCTCGTCGTCGGAGACTGAAGAGGGCCGACGTTCGAGGTGTCTACTGGCAAGTTCCCATTTGGTACACCATCACTCGAGTCAAAATCCATGTTGGAGTCTAATGGCGCAACGGATTCTCCTGAAGTCCGCTGCCGCTTAGAAGCACGTTCGTCATTTTCACTAGTAGCAGAAGTCGTAGGACGGAGTGAAGTTTGGACTGGTTCACAGTGAAGAGTCGGTAGAGATTGCTGCAGAGAAGTAGAAGCAGAAAGTTGTTCTTCTTGCTGGTAACATGTCTGCATTGCGGAGTAGATTAGCTGCCCCGTATCAGGGGGGTCAGCCATAGTACACTAAATATTAACACTTCACGAGTAGAAAGTACGCACGTGAAAACACAAAGAAATTTGATGTAGAATTAGGCCGGCAATTTGCCCCGTTCTACTAACGCCGCCTCTCGCGTCGGAAAGATAAACAAGTCGTCACGGTGTGGCGATGTTACCTGCTCCGCTGTCAGACAGCGACTGGATATGGTTTTGATGGATGGAAGAGCTGAAGGGAGTTCAACAAATGCACGATTAATTTAGATTCATTAAAAATATGAATTGTAAAATAGTTATATCAATGATAATATTTATTTGTTTAACTTCAGAGCATTTTGTTATAATCTTAATTGTGCAATACTTTCAACCACTATCTTCCTTTTCAGTTACAAATACTTTATTTAGTATTATCACCTGAAATAAAATTCTCGTCTCATTGTATAAGGCATTTAGTTTTGGTTAATTTATCTACAACTCTTTGCTGTTGTTTTCTGTTCTGTTTATCATTTAATGCTTCCATCTTCAACCTCAGTAACATTAACTTCCCTCTAAAACGTTTAAGTTGCATATGTCCACCACCTTATTTGCCACCATGGACTGCTATAACGGAATTTTGCAACACGTTAAACACTCATAAGCAATAATTAAGCAAGAGCCTATTTATTGCGGTTTCATGAGCCACAGAAATTCTTTCAGTGTAGCAAGCTACTGCGGAGTATGTCGGTATGTTTACAAAGAGCTACAGCACGCGGCACGGCGTGTTACATATACCTGCGAACTCCGACAGCGTGAGGCACGCATCGTTGTTCCTGTCACTGCCGAATCCACACTTATTCTGGAGCATCTTTTATGCAGCTCTATTGGCGGTAAAAACTATCTCTATGTGTCACAGAGAAACTGAGCAACTACTTCTATATGTTCGTTCGGTGTGGTTTGGACAATATTGAATATTGTGACAAAGAGAAAGAAGAGGGAATCAAAATCTCTATAGTTCATATCACTGCAATGGTAATTTACATTTGGATGCAATTGACTAACCTTTCATATCACACACACACACAGCTCTGTTTGTGTTTTGTTACTTATTTACTTTACTCTTCTATAAACAAGATGACAAACGAATACAGCACTCTATCACTTGGTAAAAGGGAGCGTGTTTGGTGAGTCACGAACCATGTTCGCCGTCTAGGAGGTTTACCCCGGTTACTCCCGCCATTCATTCCCCCATGTGCCCCATCATGTACTTCCTCACTCGCTCTTGTACCAGAACAGCTGACAACATGAAGGACCAGTACTGTACTGATAACCCAATGAGGTGACGTGAGTGTGTGTGTGCGCGAGTTAGCAGGTGAATACCAAGGTCATTCATTCCCCTGCTTGTCTGATGAGGTGGGGGTGCAGCTTCCAAATCTTAAGATAGGATCGAGATAACAATCCGCACGGGACAAGCGGCGTACCACAAGAAATGTACATTTTACTGTGATATTCCTTCTTATTGTTATACTTTCCTCAAACAGAGAGTGGTTATTCTTTTTTATGTTCTGGCATGTGAGTGCACATATAAGATATTTCTAACAGAAGCGCACAGAGCAAATTCATTTGTCTGAGTGTTAGACTCTATACGTCGTCGAAAAGGAGGAAGGCAGGAAGGCTGTTTCTTTTTCTGCCATTATCCCTTTATCTTTTCCTTAGCTCTGTACTTCTCAAAGAATGCTTTTTATGAGCCAGCCCAGTGGAATTCTGTATCCACATGGTTTACATTTCATTACTGCTTTCCAAAAATCTTCCATTCTCTTCTGGCAAAGCAAACGTCCACATTTATAGCCTACTTTCCTGTAAACCTGTGTATCTGTGACAAGCACAACACAGCGTTCGGCAAAACATGTACTTGGGAGCAAAGTAGTAGTAGTAGTTCCGCATTTGGGAGGTCCAGGTTCGATTCCCGGGCCGAAATACGTGATCCATGGTTTCCCAAACCACTAGGTGCATGCTGGGTAGGTTAATTACGTCCCCGAACTTCCTGTCCCTCCATTTTATCTCCATTATCATTTTACATCATCTCTCATCTGATGGTCTCTTTCAGGGTACAAGTATCGGAGGGCGCCTCGGCGTTGCATGGCAGGGTGATATGCTTCCGGTAAACACTTCCTCTCCCGGTAGGAGGTTCTCCGGTATTCGAACCAGGTCTCGTGTTGTGGCAGTTTCCGAACCACAGTTAAGTGGATTGTCCGTTATCCTCGAACACCTCTAAGTAAAATGTAGAGACCCTGCATTCTTCACTGTCGTGGCTCCTTGGGGCGGCCGCTCTTGGCTCCTCGCGCCTCATCCTTCCTCCTTGGGATGCCTCACTTGGGGACATAGATACAACAGACCAAGTTTAGAAGTCCATGTCGAATCCTCTCCGAAAAAATCCGGTTCCAGTAGTAATAAACCACTAGGGTTTCTCATACAGAATGAGAAAAAAAACATTACCAGTCAGTTGGAGAATTTAATGTCACGCTGGCATGTTGCCATGGTAGTTCAATGATTAAGAACAGCCGGACGAAGACGAGAGATTCGTGGCTCAAATCCCAGCTGTTCTATTGCATTTTTCAATAATAATAATAATAATAATAATTAATAATAATAATAATAATAATCATAATAATAATAATAATAATAATAATAATAATAATAATAATAATAATAATAATAATAATAATAATAATAATAATAATAATAATAATAATAATAATAATAATAATAATAATAATAATAATAATAATAATAATAATAATAATAATAATAATAATAATAATAATAATAATAATAATAATAATAATAATAATAATAATAATAATAATAATAATAATAATAATAATAATAATAATAATAATAATAATAATAAATAATAATAATAATAAATAATAATAATAATAATAATAATAATAATAATAATAATAATAATAATAATAATAATAATAATAATAATAATAATAATAATAATAATAATAATAATAATAATAATAATAATAATAATAATAATAATAATAATAATAATGATGATAATGTTAATGATAATGATAATAATAATGATAATAATAATAAGACTCTACCTATTATTATTTATTATTATTATTATTATTATTATTATTATTATTATTATTATTATTATTATTATTATTATTATTATTATTATTATTATTATTATTATTATTATTATTATTATTATTATTATTATTATTATTATTATTATTATTATTATTATTATTAATTGTCACCGTGCTTCTTAATCAAAATATTATAACTTATATTTCACATACAACAATGTTCTTTCGCTGTTTTTGTTTATTTTGTTTTTACGGTGTTCTCAAATTTTTTAGTTCACTTTTTATTTAATTGTAATGTGAAATAATTTTTAAATGTTCCAAAAGGAACTATAAGGCTACTGAGTAATTGCAACCCAATTCTCCATGTTCTAGAGATAAAACCATCAAACCAAGGACAACGTCGGACATTTCACCTAGTTAAAGGTGAGAGAATACCACGCAAACTTATCACTAAACAAGTACAAATACTACAGCTACAGTTTGTAATGATGCAACTGAGTAATAACTAAAAACAAAACATCAAATTCGACTTTGTTATTACGCCATGATTGGTGGCAGAGAGTATATAAACGAATATAGGTAACATCAACTCGCTGTTCTCTTGTTAGTTTATATGATGTTGGTGATATTGGAAGTACTACAGTAAAGTAGGCAAATATATAGATGGCCTTGCCAGCTTCTGTAGCCATTACTTAAAAGTAAATAATAATTGTGTGAATGGAGTGGAAATACCTTGTGTCAAACGTTACTTAGGACAGCACCAGCCGCTGGTTGTGAGATTATCCAGAAGTGTTTATGAAACAGAACAGCCGACTTACAAAGTGAATTGGATTATAGCTGAGGAATGCCTGAGGTATAGCGCCCGCTAGAAACTTTTATAGCACAGCCGCAGGCTGACGTATGCATAGAAACAGAAGCAAAGCGGAATGCGAACTTACTGAATATTCAAACACGGACCCGACTGTATCCTGCTGCCTAAGAAATTAATACTCCCTTGCAAACAGCCATTTAACGTCTACCCTACTTCTATAGCATGTTATCTGCAGCATTTTCATGTTCATTTCTCCCTTTATAATTAAAATATTCGGTCGGAAAGCTCCAGCCATTTTTTCTCTTGAGTCATTTTTAATTTATCCGCACATTACTCAGTAGTGTGTCTGCCTTACGTTCAAGATGCCCCGAGTTCGAATCTCGGTCAGGGTGAATTATGTAATAAGCCTTTCCCTTAAACTGAAAGATGAATGTCTGATAACTCTAAGTTCTATGTACCCTGTACTCATTTGAACATCATTTCATTCATTGTCCGATATGACTTAACGGTGGCGGTTTTCTCTTATCCTGAAAGATGATGGTCTGGTAACTCTAAGCTCTATGTACCCTGTACTCATTTGAACATCATTTCATTCATCGTCCGATATGACTTAACGGTGGAGGTTTTCTCTTATCCTGAAAGATGAATGTCTAGTAACTCTAAGCTCTATGTACCCTGTACTCATTTGTACAATCATTCATTCATCGTCCGATATGACTTAACGTTGGAGGTTTTCTCTTATTCTTCGATCAGCTGGGAACTGTGGGATGGTTCCCAAACACCTGCTCTCAACAATGAGACAGTTAACCTGTGGGATTTTCCAGAGACCAAGGTCGCGGTTCCAGATAACGTCTCATTTGAATAAAATATTGCTTCGTACAGTCTCCTGCCCCTTATAGCTCTACAATATTCTGATGATGCATAGAGTTTAACCGGACCCCTGTGTTCTAGCCCAGAAAAAGCTATCACACTAATCCAGATTCGAACAGGGACTTGTTGATACGTTATCCAACAAAAACCCAAAACACTAAAATTGATACTAAAATGTACGTTTCGAGATCTCTTCTTCTTCTTCTTCTTCTTCTTCTTCTTCTTCTTCTTCTTCTTCTTCTTCTTCTTCTTCTTTCTTCTTCTTCTTCTTCTTCTTCTTCTTCTTCTTCTTCTTCTTCTTCTTCTTCTTCTTCTTCTTCTTCTTCTTCTTCTTCTTCTTCTTCTTCTTCTTCTTCTTTTCTTCTTCTTCTTCTTCTTCTTCTTCTTCTTCTTCTTCTTCTTCTTCTTCTTCTTCTTCTTCTTCTTCTTCTTCTTCTTCTTCTTCTTCTTCTTCTTCTTCTTCTTCTTCTTCTTCTTCTTCTTCTTCTTCTTCTTCTTCTTCTTCTTCTTCTTCTTCTTCTTCTTCTTCTTCTTCTTTTCTTCTTCTTCTTCTTCTTCTTCTTCTTCTTCTTCTTCTTCTTCTTCTTCTTCTTCTTCTTCTTCTTCTTCTTCTTCTTCTTCTTCTTCTTCTTCTTCTTCTTCTTCTTCTTCTTCTTCTTCTTCTTTTCTTCCTTCTTCTTTCTTCTTCTTCTTCTTCTTCTTCTTCACTTCTTCTTCTTCTTCTTCTTCTTCTCTTCTTCTTCTTCTTCTTCTTCTTCTTCTTTCTCTTCTTCTCTTCTTCTTCTTCTTCTTCTTCTTCTTCTTCTTCTTCTTCTTCTCTTCTTCTTCTTCTTCTTCTTCTTCTTCTTCTTCTTCATCTTCTTCTTCTTCTTCTTCTTCTTCTTCTTCTTCTTCTTCTTCTTCTTCTTCTTCTTCTTCTCTTCTTCTTCTTCTTCTTCTTCTTCTTCTTCTTCTTCTTCTTCTTCTTCTTCTTCTTCTTCTTCTTCTTCTTCTTCTTCTTCTTCTTCTTCTTCTTCTTCTTCTTCTTCATCTTCTTCTTCTTCTTCTTCTTCTTCTTCTTCTTCTTCTTCTTCTTCTTCTTCTCTTCTTCTTCTTCTTCTTCTCTTCTTCTTCTTCTTCTTCTTCTCTTCTTTCTTCTTCTCTTCTTTCTTCTTCTTCTTCTCTTCTTCTTCTTCTTCTTCTTCTTCAATTTCCTTAGTTTTGTCACTATCGGAATACATTAAGAATGGGATGGATCGACACTCGATCATCTTCGTAGTCGATACTCGATAACTTTATACCGCCATGTCTAATAGTTTCAATACAAAATAGAATGTTGGTAGAACTGTGCAATGACAGTAACATTAAATAGATGTACATATTAATGAGACAAACATAAAAC
>JAUKNK010000318.1:117500-155820 GCA_030765055.1 Mantis religiosa | reverse complement strand
GGACACCATAGTGAAGCAAGACAAATTTTAAATTTATAACCTTTAATGAACCAGCATACAGTTCACAGTAGAAACTGAAAAGGACTTTACTCTACCTTTCTGGATCTTCAAATCTCAAAAAACAATGAAAAACTGGAATTTGATATACACAGAAAAGCAACACAAACAGATAATTTACATCAAAGCAAAGAGTTTCAGCCCAATACCACACAAACGTGCCACCATCAACAGTCTCACACACAGATTAGAAAATCTACTCAGCAACAAGAATATCACAAAGAATACTTTCAAATCTTAAAACTAATAAAAAATGGATATGGAAAAAGCCTTGTAGACAAAAAAATAAAATAATTCAATTGTATAAACTATTTGTAGTCGGTTTATTGACATTTGTCACTTTTTTTATGTTATCGAGGGACTAGTTTCGAAAACCTCCTGCCTCCATTTTCAACATCTCTCCAACTAGCATGTGTTGTCTGCTCTTCTCTCTCTGGCAGTGTAACTATGAATGGAGAAACTTTATTTTTTGCGACATGAGATAATTTTCTAGGTTCAACAGCTAAGAAATAAATCACATGGAGCGTGAATTTTCAAATATGTTTTTAAAAGTATGATTTTTTGCAGATGGAAAAAAGTAGTGCATGAGGGGATTAGGTTAGGACAAGGAAGAGCAATAAACGCTCTTCTATTTGCAGATGATATAGTTTTAATCTTTGACAAGGAAGAAAGACTACAGAAAGGAATATATAAACTAAACCAAATTTGTAAAAAAATATGATATGACGATCTAAAATACAAAAACAAAAGTAATTTCATTCCAGGAAAAATACCCAAGAAGGGCCAAAATTATAGTAGAGGAAACTATAATAGAACAGTATCGCACTTTCAATACCTTGACTGTTATATAACCTATGAATCGGAAAATCAAGATATAAGGAATAAAATACATAAATTTCAGGCAGTTTTCGGAACAATTAAGAGAACCCTCAGGAATAAAGCAAGGAAAGAAACTCAAATAAGATTCTACAAAGTGATGGCAATCCCAATACTAAACTATGGAAGTGAGGCATGGATAATAAGGGAAAAGGAGAAGAGTAAAGTACAAGCTGCTGAAATGCGATTCTTACGATCAATCAAAGGATATACAAGAGAAGATCATATTAGGAATGAAATTATTAGAAAAGAATTAGAAGTACAACCGTTATTAGAAGAAATCCAAAATATAGAAACAAATGGGTCGAACACCTTAATCACATGCCAAGAGAAAGAATACCAAAACAAGCCTTCAATTATAAACCAAGAGGACGAAGATCAATAGGACGCCACCTAAAGAGACGGCTTCAGGAAATGTGAGACCGGAACAGGCTTAAGCCTAACCCGTGAAGGAAGAAGAAGAGGATTTGTTGCAGTCACACGACTTTCTGTATTCTGATACAAACTATTCTTAGAGATGGTTATCTTTTCTATCTAGTTCATGTTACTAAAGCTTGATAAGTGCGTAAACTATCTTATTGGCAATTTCCTTATAGATACGATGGGAATATCATAGTATTGTAGTTTAAGCGATAGCCTAATCTTTTAAGAGCTGGTCGTAATGTGATGACTTGGATATTCCATTCATTTTGCATGACCAAATAATACAAAGAAGCAGTTTCTGTTGGAAATAGTATAATTCAGAAATGTAACAAACAAGATCTTGGAAATATAAATACTCTCTCATAAATAATGTCGTTTTTAAATACAAACAATTATTTTAAATGTGTTCTGACAAGCAATTAACAAACTTTGAAGTATAGACCATGTGATGCTATGCTAGCGAGGTTTATTATCCCAATATAGTAGCAGTCTCTGGCCTTTAGTCGAAGACCACTTGCACTGCTTCAATGTTATCAAAATTTCTTCCACGTAGAAAAAGGGCCATGGATCGGAAAACATGATAATCTGATGCTGCGAGATCAGG
Organism: Mantis religiosa; assembly: GCA_030765055.1. Taxonomy (NCBI): domain Eukaryota; kingdom Metazoa; phylum Arthropoda; class Insecta; order Mantodea; family Mantidae; genus Mantis; species Mantis religiosa. The sequence goes on along the minus strand of JAUKNK010000318.1, from coordinate 153,860 downwards.
GCTGTATGCTGGGTGTGGTAGCTGTTCGATACCTCCCAATTCCTGCATTATTTCCATGTTTGTTCGTGCAGTATGGGGTGTGGCATCGTCCTATTGCAATAGAACTCCATCTCGGTTAATTAATGCCGGGTACCTCCGTCTCAATATTTAATGAACTCATTCCATTTATTGAGAGTAAAGATCCGCATCAATCGCCCATCCATTTGGAACAAACTCCCAGTCAATCACTACTTCAAAATTACACCAAACACACAGAACATTAATTTGGGATCAAACTGGTTTCTTTAACGATGACTTTCGTAGCTTGCAGGGGATCAAACCGCTATTTCGAGCCATCAGGATTTTGGTGATATACCCATTTTTCATCACAAGTGACAATTCTGACAAATTTGTCATCCATGGGATTACGTATAAGCTGATGATAAATATCCACCCCAAGTTCAGCCTATTGAGGTGTCAGTTCATGAGGTACATATCTACAGCTTCTGTATCATTTTCCAAGTATCTTAATGTGGCGATGAATTACCAAGTTCTTCTGAAAGCCTACGGGTACTTTTTTGTGGATTTTCTTGTAAAACTTGACTTTTTTGTTGCAATTTACAACCCCCAACGTTAAGTCATATCGGACGGTGAATGAAATTGGTGAAATGATGCTCAAATGTGTCCAGGAACCATGGAGCTTAGAGTTACCCGACATTCTTCTTTCAGGATAAGGGAAAAACCTTATCCAGGTAACTCACCCTGGCCGAGATTCGAACTCGAGACCTCTTGAACGTGAGGCAGACATGCTACCACATCCCTCAACATTCCGCACCTTAGGTTTTCCAGAATGTGGTAAATCTTTAGTGTTTTTGTCTCCATTGTTGAAACGTTGGAACCATCGTAGTGGCACACGCCCACTAACGACATCTTCTCCTTCCACTTCACATATTATTCGAGCTGCGACAGTGGCATTATAATCTTGTTTCTAGTCGTGTTTTGGAAGGACTCTAAGTCCAAACATTGTTATCTCCATTTTGTGATTGTTTATTAATAACTGAAGGCTGATATATGCTCACTATGTACAGAACACTAGCCATGGCATCCTGTAAATAGCCTTGCCAAACCAAAGAATCCCAATATATTACTTCACTCCACATAAATATGTAATTGATAAAAATTCCGTATTTTAACTAGATGTAGCATTTCTGCTGAACGCTTTTGTCTATCTCTTGCTGTTTACCAAGTATTCAAAACTCATTGAAAACCAAGAGGGCTTCAGAAGGCAAACAAAATATATTTTAATCAAAATCTATAGTAATGTTTTTGAGAAAATAAACATTTTGGAAAAGTATTCCATATAAGGGAATGCGACTACTTTCTTGAGGATTTGTCTGTCGATCTTCGAAAGACGCTGAACTTAAGTGCCAATTTTGGTATTTAATGTTCTTTTCGTTTCTGCGGTTATGTTATTCACGAGGAAACACAGTTATTTTTCTTAAGGGCACTGGGAGGCTATTTTATCTAGACAAGGCTAATTTTAACCAATATTTAAATTTAAATATATAGAATACTAAACATTATCAGGTATTGAAATTCGGTATGATTAATGTATAAAGATGTGGGCATTTAACTACTGTATAATATTTAAATTAAGTTCATATAGTTCCATGCAAAAGGGGCATAAATCAGACCGTGTGTCCTGAAAAAAATATTTCACCCTATAATTCAGGTGCACTTTACTTGTAGGAATTTAAAGCTATATGCACCAAGTTTTATCCTAAATATCCTAAGATACGTTTTTATAATATCCGCTAAATGAAAATCACATGTAGATTATACTATGCACATGAAAAGTTAATCAGTTTTGAGTAAAACAAAAAAGGATAATATTTTCAAGGACTGAATATTTGTTTTCATCCATTTTATAAATCATATGAATATAAATGTTAGCCGAATGTGTTCAAGGAGCATTGAAAAATAACCAATAAAAATTTTGTGTTAATATCGTTTATAGTTTTTGAGAAACATGCACCTAAAGTATGAAAAATCAAGGTTTTGGGAAATCACGATAAAAAATTAAGCACCATTCTGAGGAAGTGGGCGTATCATTACGAATTAAAGGGCTTTAATACCAGCTGACACCCTATGTTATATATATAATTTTAAAGCCGAAATATTATATAATTTTTAACATTAAAAACAAAAAATGGGTTTTTGAGACCTATCGACCTCCCAGTGCCCTTAAAGGGATGCGTTTTCTAAGTTTAGGACACCTCAGTACTGCATTTTATGAAATCTATATCAAATTTTTCTGTGGAATGCAAAGCCCTCTTTACCTGTTAGGTATGTACCTAGTATACTAGTCCGGTATGTATTTAAATATCCCCCATGAGATTTCTAAAAGCATCTATTATAATTGCCTTTTCAGACAGCGAATGTGCAAATATGTGAAACTCTTTATAAGGCATTGACCGTATGGCTATTCAGGATTCGTTGCAAGTCTGTGATTATTTTACTATCGGCTGCAATTGCCTCAGGTCTCTTTTTGCCAGGAAACGCCAGCACATAACGTGTGTGTTGTTTGCACACACTGATTACAGAGAACCTAGTGTGTGATTACTGCTGGAGGTAAAACGTTTCTCGCTTGGAGGGAGAATTATTCCACATTTTTGACCAAGCGTAAAAGTCACATGCTTATAGCATTACACAGACGCCATACTCTAAAGATAAACCTGGGTAGCTTCAATTTTACAGCTTTACCACAAACCACTTACCCTTTTATGGTAGTAGGTACCTAAGATTCTTTTTCTTCACTTGTTAAAGTGCTCTAGGTGAATGTACAAACTCAGAGATTTTAATCTCCTTCTCATACTTACCTCCTCTCTTGATAACTTCTATTTATTGTCTGTCTCAACATAAAAATGCCACAAGTTTTATATTATCGGTTTCAAATCTTTGGTTGTGATACTTCAGGGGTAGAGTTGCATATTTGTATGAATACACTTGTGCCAAGCAAAAATACATGTCATATAATGATAAATATGTATATAAAAGAAAATGAATAAAATATTATGCAAGAAAAAATAGGCCAAGGAATGAGAAAATAAAAGTATTCAGATGTATGCATGACTGTAACTTTATTTCTATTTTACATAATTTCTAATATTTCACAATATTTCTATTGCATTCTTTATCCTAAGTACAATCTACACTAGTCTATCCTTTCATTCTCCCTTTAACTCCCTGGTTACCTGGCTCACTGGCCTGTGGCTCAGTTCGGGGTGCCCTCCCTCTACTTGATCCATGCGCTCTCCTTCCTTCTCTTCTTCCGTCTCTGTTCTCTTCTGCTCTACTTTTCTCCCTTCAACTCCACTTCTCTTTCATCTTCTTTAAAATATCCCACATGGTCTTATTCCTCTTTGACCCTTTCCTGTCAGCATTCTCACTGACACACATTGTGTCAGCAGACGCTTGCCTGCTCCCCCTCTATGCTGTGGATTAGCGTGTCTACCTTACGTTCAAGAAGTCCCAAGCGGTCAGGGTGAGTTATCTGGATAGGATTTTCCCAGGGTTCTCCCTTATCCTGAAAGATAAATGTCGGGTAACTGTAAGCTCTATTTATCCTGGGCTCATTTGAACATCATTTCTCCCATATGGTTTATTTTACATCCTCCAACGCTAAATAATATCGGTTGATGAATAAAATGGGTCATATGATGCTCAAATGAGCCCAGGGACAATAGAACTTAGAGTTGCTAGACATTCGTATTTCCGGTTAAGGGAAATTTACGGAAAAAGATCTTGTCATTTCAGCCATTTCATTCATAGTCCAATTTGAGTTAGAGTTGAAGGACGTTAATAATATCAATAATTAAAAAACACACACATAGACGCAGACATACCCTGAATCTTTGTTTTCCTAAAAAGAGCCATTTTGGATACAGGTGTCTTTAAAACATGCATTTCTTGAAACATCTAGGTGCAGAATTTTTGCGCTAAGTGCTATATCTTCCCCTACTTAGTGTAAATACATAATAGAGAAATTACTAAACACAAAGCAAGGAAGTAAAAATTTGTTGCAGGACTAAAATTGTCGATGCGAGGTTCGTTTCAGAGGGCCATGCTACACGCGTGACGTGTTTGGTGATACAGTAGCACGCGTTGCAGATCATGTCACTTTAATAGGAGTATTTTGAAAGATTGACTCCTCGTGCTGAAGGGATTACAAATTATTTATTCTTTTCCAATCGCGAGCTTGACATGGTTGGAATTCTTATTGAGATTTACACCTACCTCCCAGCATGCCCTCAAAATAACACTACAAACATTTTGGAGTTAGGTATACCTTATACATTGAAGGGAGCAACCTTGCACATTGTGTACCTACATAGATCTATTGTCGCTATCACGTCCTTAGGAGGGAGGGATGAGGTGAAGGAATCAGAGGGGGTTGAAGACCACAAGTAGACATGATACCAAGAGGCGCAGAAGTATATAACAACTTCAATTGTCTAGGGAGAGCGAAAAACAAGTTGCTCTGTAAGTGCCTATGGTGAGTACTTTGTCCTTTGTGTAAGCATTAGCGCCATCTACCCGGCACCGTCATATGCCACGAAAGCTAACAGTACATCTAAAACATGAGAATAAATCGAAATGAGAAGTAAATTATGAAAATTATATCGCAGTAGATGGTAAAGAACCCCAGCGTTTACCTACTGATTAGAGAAAACCTCGAAAAATACAGGTGAGAGTTGACTGTCCAGGGAATCAAACCGGGGCTCCCAAATGCGAGTCCTTTATCTTACCATTTGCTCAGTAGTGAAACGAAGTACCTTTGAAGGTGTTCTAACCATATACGTCACTGGTTCATCTTGAAACAGTTCTTCTAAAGAATAAATCGGTATATGCACTTTGATATACTTCAAGCATATGGTGTTATGTATACAGAGCCAAGGTTCTTATCCATGGACGGGCTAATGGGAATTTTCATGGCACCAAGAGGCACGTTCTTTGCTGCTGAAGACGAATATTCTTAGCCATTTAAATGGAATTACATAGAATTCTCATGCAATTTATACAGTGAAAGTCGCTTATACCTTACTCACTTTTTTGGTAGACATACACTATATTATTTTATACAAAACACGTAGATCTCGTTAAAGCAATATGTATGCTGAATGCAATTTTTCTGAACCAAAACATTTTCGAGGTACTAATTGTTATTGATTTCTATGTTATGGTATTTTATCCCTCTTTCCTTTCTCTTGTTTATTCAAAGAGAAATAAATTTCAAAGTCATAACATAGTTCCCAGATCTTAAAGTATTTGACTGTCTCTTAATCCTACTGCATTATTTTATTCAGGGTATCCTTAGCTTCCGTTGAAGGCTGCGTCATCTTAGTCATACTAGCCAACGTTTCGCTCATAATATCGTGAGCTTCTTCTGGGCTCTTGTCATGAAGAAGCTCCCGATATGATTAGCCAAACGTTGGCAAGTATGATTAAGATGATGCGTCCTTCACCGGAAGCTAAGGATACTCATCAAGACACAGGCCGTGGAAACTAACTCATCCGTTCTTTTATTCACTTTTATCCATAAGGAAGAATACAATAAAATGTTTGCTATTGTTTATTGCCGAAACATAAATATATGGAAAATAAACATGTATACGTATAGCCTAGAATTTATGCCTTTACTAAAATTCATAAGCCATAAAATTAGATGTTAATTGTATAAACACACCAACTTACAATTTAACAAAGTGGTTACACAAAAACTTTAGTAATTTTAATAAATTTGAAAGTTTATGTATTACAAATTCTTTGAACTAATAAACAAGATTGATAGTGGTATATTATCTAAAACTGATAAACTTATTTCTTTTGATGTAACTGCCTTATTTCCTAGTATTCCTAGGGAAAAACTTTTAATTTATTTAAAAACGTGGTTGAATTCAATAAAATTACATGAGGACTTAATAGTTGACTTTGTTAAACTTACTGATTTTTGTTTGGATCAAATTTTTTACACTTTTAATGGTCCATTTTTTAAACAAACTTCTGGCTTAACAATGGGTAATCCTCTTTCACCTTTTCTTGCTGATCTTTTTATGAGTGCGTTTGAAATTCAAGTCACTAAAGCTTTGCCTTTGATTTTTAAAACATGGTATAAATATGTTGATGATATTTTTGCTATTGTTCCTGGAAAACAAATCAATGATGCCTTAAAATTACACATTAGAAACTGAAATTAATGGACTTCTCCCTTTTCTAGATTTGAAAATAATAAGAAATAATAACAAATTAGACTGTGGTATTTATAGTAAATCATCATAGTAGTAAATTATCATATTGATAATTACATGAAAAATAAAAGTTTTAACCCTTTTTCACATTTATTTGCTGTTTTTAATAGTTTGACTTATAGATTAATAAATATACCCCTGAATAAAGAAGAATTTAATAAAGAATATAAACATATTATTAAAACTGCTTTAATTAATGGTTTCAATAAAGATTTTATACAAAACAAGATTGAAAAATTTAAATATAGAAAGCTATTAATGATATTTCTACTCTTACAAAATAAAAGATGAATATGCATTTAGAAAATTTACTTACCATCCTTAGGTTAATAAAAATTTTCAAAATTTTTAAAAGAAGTTAGTATAACTTTAATTCTTCAAAATATAGTATTAAACATTTGTTACAGTTTTCTAAAAAAGATAAAATTCCTTATAAGAAAAAATCTGTTATTTATCAATTTAATTGTTTAGATTCTGATCAGGTTTATATTGGAAAGACGGAACATAGTTTGGAAACTGGAAAGAGAGAACATTTTCGTAACACTAAATATAAATAAATTGATAAATCGGCCATAGATAATCATTTTTGGTCATTGAACCATGAAATAAATACTAAAGTAATCATTTTTGGTCATTGAACCATGAAATAAATACTAAAGTTAAATTATTAAAACAATTAAATGTTCCCATAGATTTAATAATGTGGGAAAAATATTTATTTTAAAATATAAATATCGCATAATGAATTTTGCCATACCAGCAATTGATTCTGTTTTTAGGTTTGTTTTATCTTCAAATTTTGGTAATGCGAAAAAACATGGTATCCTTGACGACGAAGTGTGTTAACGGACGATGTGAGCAAACGTTTATGAAATCATTTTTTTAAAAAAGAAGAAAGAAGTATTAACATCAACTTCTTAAGATATGTGGACATTAATTAACAAATATTTTTATTTGTGTAATATTTATTACTCCACTGTAGCTAGCTTCATTTTCTGTGTAATAAAATATCCTTCCTTTAGTGCTTGTAGCTTGTAACTGCAATAAAACAACTTACAAGATTTTGATATATCCTTTTCCCAAGACAACCAAAACCTCTGTCCAGGTTGTAGTATACATTTGCACACTCTCTGTGTTTATTGTATAGTGATAAATAAACAAATATTCATCTGGTTCATTTCGTTATGGTCAGCTGAGGCAGGAATTTTGTTTTACCCAGTGACTGGAAGTAAGAATGTATGTTTCATAGTAGGAATAATAAAAGCAATATTAAAAGAGACCTACAATTAAACCATAATGACGTCTAAGTAGCTCTAAGCGATGATAGTAACTACAGCCTGGATTTTTAAGCAAAATGCATGTTCTTTCTTCCTTCCTTTGTTTTGTATTTTAAAATATGCTACATATATACTTGAATATATCGGCAGTCACACTTTACCAGACAATTTGATGCATACAAATGCAAATTCTGGGGGAAAACAAATACTTTAAATTTGAACTTAAACATGCATATTTTGCACTTAAATGTGGTATTAAATTACATTTTCACCTTTAGGCTAAGAATTACTGGTACAAGTCCCTGTAACGAATCTGTGTAGTTTTTAAATTTACGTTTATTTATAAATGTTTGGGTGGGAAGCTGCATTTAAGTATGAACTCTAAAACCCAAGATCAAAAGCAAACTCTGTAAACATATGAGTATATGACTTACAATCAATGCTAAAAAAAAATCACATCCGTGTCAAAGAGATGGTGCCTTATGAAATAATTTTGCACATTTAAGTTTGAAAATGAAACGAGATAATTCCATAAACAACCATTTAGGCAAAGGTAATCCAATCAGTACCAGGCATGTCTTCACCTAGTTTACTGCTTCACCATTTTGCACTTCTTATACAGAATTTTCGGGCAACATTCCACTTGAGCTCACTCAAATGTTTAAATTTGACAACTGAGGAGTTTACTTACTTACACAGTTATTTGGATTTAGAAATGCTTCCCACAAAAGCATCTTAATCTGTTATGTTATGATACCGAAATTATGGTTTGCCAGAAGCAAAGAATCATGATAGATGTCAAAGGAATGTTGGTTCTTTGTTACAATAAGGGCAAGTCCAGTTGAGTTGGGGGAAAGTGTTATAACAAAGCCATGTAAGAAGCAGTGTCCTTAGAAGGTTTCTAAAGGAATTGTCACTTGACGTGTATGAATAGGGAATTCTTGAATTATTTACAATGGCGACCAAAACAGCCACAAAAGGGACTCTGTTTGAAAAGGAGTTTTGAGAGTGAAAGTTATACATACACGCGCAGCTGTGGTGATGCAGAAGAGTATGCGGTGTCAGGTCGATGAGAGGAGTCTGAGGCGTGAAGCCTATTAGAGCGGTCAACTTGTTCTGTCTTGAATATTTGTCGGGTCATCAACATTTATCGAGTAATATACAATTTGCATTCAGTAACTCTAAACCGAATTTGGTAAACCTCGGTCGGCAACTTTCATTTCCATGTTTGAAAAGAAGAAGCAGTAAATAAATAAGTTGGAAACGGGCATTCCAGTGTTGTGAAAATCTCCTTCTCACACCCATCCACGCATACCCTGAGAGAAACGTCATTGCTCGCCGACTTATTTGCTCACCCATAAACACTTTAGTTACAAATTGGCGCCGCAACGTAGAACTCTTTGTTCGACATACACAATTTTATATCAAACTGGCGCGCCAAAGGGGGACACGATACCAGAAGGAGGTTTTACACGAGCAGCGGATTCAACCCGAGAAGCAGATTCAAACCGAGGAGGAGGTTCAACCTAGAAGGAGGTTCAACCCGACAACGAGGTTCAACAGGAGAAGGAGTTTCGACACGAGCACGTGCGACAACAAGCGGATCTACAACGGTTCTACTGGAAAGAAGAGAGACCGGCATCTTCAGTGACATCAGGAGCTAGTAGAAAATCAAAGGTACAGAGTGTTAAATTATATACTAGACTATTGTGAATGTATTTAAGGAGTGGAAAAATGCTGAGTCAAAATTCTGTAGCAAGCATGGAAGTTCAGGAGGTTGATGCTAGTAGCAGTAGGCAGGAAGTCGAAGTAGCAGAGTGTAGTAGAGCTGTCCTAAATAATGTAGAAAGGGAAATAAATATGTTAGAGGAAATTAGAAAAGTGTTCGCAAGTGTTCAAAGTTTAAGAAAAGACAGTGAAAGTTTAAGTAAAAAGATAGATGATAAGACTGAAAGTTTAAAGAAAGAGATGAATGATAACAATCAAAGTTTAAGGAAAGAGATGAATGATAACAATCAAAGTTTAAGTGAAAGTTTAAGTAAAAAGATAGATGATAACAATCAAAGTTTAAGGAAAGAGATGAATGATAACAATCAAAGTTTAAGTGAAAGTTTAAGTAAAAAGATAGATGATAACAATCGAAGTTTAAGTGAAAGTTTAAGAAAATAGATGAAGGATAACAATCAAAGTTTAAAAAAGATAGAAGAAAAGTTAGAAAATATTGTTCAGAAGTTAGAGGTAGGACAAATAGAACTAGGAAAGAAGTTAAAGAGTCAACAACAGGCGTTAGAAAATGTCAGACAACAAGTTAGTCTGGAAATAGGGAATGTAAGGAAAAAGGTGGTCAGATAGCAGATAATGTGAGGAAGGAGATAGAGAATTCTGAAAATAAAATTGTTAACTTAGTTAAGGAAAAATCAGATAGTGAAAACAGAAAACTGAGGGAGGAAGTAGCACAGAAATAAGACAAAGAGAGAGAAATAGCTAGAAAAGAATTAGAAGAAACTAGGAGTAGATTGAAAGTATCAGAAAGGGAAAGTAGAAGACAGATGAGGAATTTGGAGGAAATTACCGATCACATGAAAGAGGTAGCAGTAGAAATCAAAGGAGTAAAGGAAAACTTAGAAAATTTAAGAGTAAGTGGAAATGTTCCTAGTTCTAGTTCTAGCAACGTAAGTAAGGTAAACGCACGAAACGAGGCGATGACCAATAATGCTTCAGCTGACATTTCGTTGCTAAATATGGGTGCTAGCACCTCCAGTAATGACACCAGATACAATAATGGAGACAGAAATGGCGGTCCGAATATGACATGGCCGAACCATATTCTTAACGTAATTGTACCACCAATTTTTGAGAAAGAGGATTCTGATGATTATAAAGTGTTTATTGCAGGATTACAGGAGTATTTTGCGATAAAATGTATACCGGAGGAGTACAAAATGACAATAGTAAGAAAATGTTTTAAAGGTAACGCTGCGAATTGGCTAGATTTTCCATGGGAAATAGCAATGACTTCGGGACCTTTATTAATTTATTCCTGAACAGATATTGGGGAGCGAACAGACAGGCTAGTATACGGCTCGAGATAAGCAACGGGAAATTTAACCATAGAACCGAACAGTCAATGGTGAGCTATTTCATGAAAGTAGCTAGAAAATCAAAAATGTTAGATCCCCCTATCAGTGAGAAAGAACTGATAAACCTCATGAAACCTCATTTTCCTGAGACTATCCGACATTATTTAATCATAGCCAAACCCAATAATGTCGCTGCTTTGATCGATTTATTATTAGCCTTAGAAAGCAACAAGCCGAGAAATGATTCGGACAATGAAAATCAAGAGACAAGCGGAAGAGAAAGGTGGAGTAATGTCGGGCAAGGGGCACAGTCACATCATAATCGGAATGACATAAGAAATAGATATTGAGGTCCAGTGCCGAGGGTTGAAGCGAACTCCTGGGAAGGTAGGAGTAGAAACAATTTTGACAGGGACAATAGAAATCGGAATGGGGAGCACCGTGAAAGGAACATTCAAGTAAACTACATGAATGCAGGCCGATTTGATAGGAACAGAAGGGGACAAGTATTTAGATTTAGAAGAAATTCTGGTAATGAATATTTGAGGAATGACGATAGTTATAAGTTTAGGCCGAGGTCGCCGAGGCAGGGATATAGGAACAGAGATGGTCGTAATTCACCTGAGAACTCAGAAAGGTCTGAGGCAATTAATGCAACAAGACAGATGGTAGTAAGCAATCAAAATAAAGTGCCGGAAACAAGGAATATAAACAGTGGAACTGGAACCGGAGCTATAAGTCGGACGCAGGGAAACGCCAATCCCAGTCAAACGCGCCTTCAGTGAGAACTGGGAGAAATACAAATTGTAATGAATACACGGAAACTAGGGTTTCTCGAGGGCAAATGATGATGCAAAGAAATTCAGACGTTAGGAAAAGATTAGAAGACAATGAGAAATTAATAGGACCTCCGAGGATCAAAATAGGGATTAATGGACAAAAATACAATACGGTTTTAGACACGGGAGCGAATAGCACAGTTTGCTCGCAGACGTTCTACGATTACCTAATAACTAGTGGTTTTAAGGTGATGTCTTTACCGGTCAGTGGCATTTATTGTTCGTAGCTGTTGGTAAGAGGAAGGAAAGGGTGAAATTTCAGGCGATGTTGAATGTTGAAATAAATGGGACAACAATAGAGGTTCTATTTCTGATTGTGCCCAGACTAGTAACAGTTATAATCATAGGTTGTGATTGTCTTTACGCATGGGAAGCGGCAATAAATTTCGAAAGTAGATTTTTGAAGTTGTATACAGAACAAGGGACGGTTATAATACAATTTATGGAAGATAGTAGTTCGGAGAACATTGTCAGGGATAGAAGAAATTAGGGCAGATACCTTCTTTGTTGAATATATAAAAGTTGGAGCTATGGAGTTGGCAGAAATTAACGTTGAAGAATACAACACTGAAAATGACGTGAATATGATGCCTGACGAAAATTTTAAATGCGTTAATAATGTTTTAAGAAAACACCAAGAGAATTCCTCTGTAAATTTGAGTTACTCTCAAAGAAATAGATATAGAGGACTTATTAAGAGAAAAGACCAGTAAAACAGCCGACCTAAATGAGGAACAGAAGAAGGAATTATTTGACATTTTGGTCAGAAATAAAGAAGTCTTCTCTGAAAAACCTGTGAAATGTATCAGCTACACCCATTCACTTGAAATGACGCCTATCAAACCTTTCACCCATAAAGCGAGACCAATTCCATGTGCGATCAGAGAGAAAGTTGATAGAGTAATTCAATCGATGCTAGAAGATGGAGTTATTGAAATCTCCAATTCAGAGTTTGCAAATTCACTGTGCATGGTAAATAAATCAGATGGAAAATTAGAGTTACTTTGGATGCAAGAAAACTGAATGAACACTGTAAACCTGACCGAATTAGACCAGAGAATGTAGAAGTAACACTAAACAAACTAAAGAAAGGAAAATTTTTCTCCACATTGGATTTGACGGCATCCTTTTGGCAGATACCGCTTCGGGAAGACTTAAGAAAATACACTGCATTTTTACACTCAGGGATTTTATACCAGTTCAAAGTTTGCGCATTTGGAATGAATACCAGTGGTAGTCCATTGCTCAGAGCTCTATATGGAATATTTGGAGAATCTATTAATAAATTTTTAGCTCAATATATTGATGATTTTATATTATTTTCAATTAATGTGGATGACCATTTGCGACATCTCGATTACGTGCTGAGTAAATTAAGAGAAGCCAATATGACAATTAAACCGAGTAAAACAGCATTCTTCGTGAGACAGAAGGAATTTCTAGGATACACAATATCGAATGAAGGAATCAGGCCAAATCCAAGCAGAATAGAAAGTATTAACAAAATACCGGCACCGAAAAATATAAAACAACTGAGAAGATTCTTGGGGATTCTAAATGATCAGTCTAGATTTATTATTGAGTTTGCCAACGTCGTCGCCCCATTAAGAGAAATTTTGAGGAAATGCGTAGATTGGAGGTGGTCACCAGTGGAAGAAGAAGCGTTCTCAAGAGTGAAAAGATTATTTGCAGCTTCCATCTTGTTGGAGAAACCCAGAGAAAACCTCCCATATATTATTTTTACTGATGCTTCAGGGCGCGGTTACGGTGCTGTTATAATTCAACGAGATGAAGAAGGGAAAGAACATCTTATTACAGTTGCCTTAAGGGGAATTTCGAGAACAGAAGCACAGGCATGCACTACTGAAAAAGAAATAGCGGCCGTTTATTTCGCGCTGGTCAAATTTAAAGAGTATGTTTATAATAACTCAGTGATAGTGTACACTGATCACGTAAGCCTAAGATTTATGAACTCATTCAAGCTAACCAATACACGTATTTCCCGATACATCCACGAGATTATTTCCCACAATTTGGAAATAAGACACATTCCCGGAAGTCAAAATATTTTCAGTGACTTGTTATCTAGCATGGAGACAAATTATCCCATACCTGACACTATCAGAGAAAATAAGCATGAGGTGACCATTTTATATCTTGAGACGAAAGAGGGAAAACAATTAGTTAAGAAATTTTTAAATTTGGAGCAATTACAGAGAGAGGATGACAGTATCAGAAAATTAAGAGAAAACGCTCAGCCCATAACGGACAATTTGAAAGATACCATAGGCCTTCATGAAGGAAAAATATATAAGTTTCACGGGAGAATTGAACAAAAGTGGAAGGTTATAATTCCGAAAACATTAGAAGAACAACTCATCATGGCATATCACAAGTCATTGGCGCATACAGGTAGCGAGAAATTAACGTTAGTGAATGGCGAAAATTTTTACATAAAGCATTTGGCGAGGAAAGTCAGAAAGGTGTGTTCTACTTGCGAGTTGTGTCAGAAGGCCAAACCTTTTAACATTAAATTCAATACAGAACCGCAGGCAATTATTAGACGAGAGCGAAATGCTTTAGTTACAGCAGATGCACATGGTGAGCTTCCCATGGGAAAATTCGGATGCAGGTATATCTTTGTTTTACAGGATGTTTTCAGTAAATTTGTTAAAATATATCCTGTAAGAAACATAAGTAGCAAAACTTGCGTGGGAAAAATAGTTAACGATTACATTCCAAAATATGGCAAAGTTGAGGTCGTCCTAACTGATAATGCAACTGTGCATCTCAGTAAATGTTTTCAAGAGACATTGAAAGAGAATAACATTAAATTGTACCACTGCTCGTCTTATTTTCCGTCGGGAAATCTTACAGAACGTGTACTTAGAGATATAGGAATATATTTGCGGATATTAACACATAAAAACCACAAGGATTGGGTGAAATATTGTCCCGTGATTGAGAAAATTATTAATAATACAATAAACGTAACCACAGGATTCGAACCCGTTAGACTCATGTTGGGCATTGAGCTGGAATCAATATTCAAAGAAATAACAGAAAATGTAGACACCAACAAAACCCAGTTAAGCAATGAAGAGAGGGCTAAAATTGCCTTTGAGAGAATTAAGCAAAAAGCAGAAAAAAGGAAATTAAAGAGAAAAGAAAGAAAGCATAAATGGGAGCCAAAGATCGGTGATTTAGTACTGGTGAAAGACCATAAATTATCACGTGCAGTAAAAGGTAGAAATAAAAGGATGGAATTGTTATATAAGGGTCCTGCGGCAATTGTCGCGAAATTTGGGGAACATACATTCGAATTAGCAGACGTCAAAAATAATAAACTCTTAGGTAGGTAGCATAAACAACTCCTTCGTCCTTAAAAGAAGCCGTTAGTTGCTCCTGATTCCTAAATAAGTTGTGGGTATAATTTGCTCAGAAAAGACTAATATGTCTGTATTTTAAAGAACTAAAGTACCATAACAAAATTGTAAAATTAGAAGAAAGACGAACTTGTAAACTGTATATGTTAAGTATGATCAGTGTAGTGTAAAATTTATAAGGTTAAGTATAAACAGTTTGGTGACAGTGCAGTGAAACTTAAAACTAAACAAATGAAAAAAATTATTAATAAAAAAACCAAACAATGAAAGACTTTTGAAAAGAATATTTATATAGAATCCAGAAGAACAATTCAGAAATGTTGTAAATATATATATATATATATATATATATATATATATATATATATATATATATATAATATTATAATATTATTAATGTACAATTGGTTTAAACATGGGAGTGTATATTTAGGAATTATTTCAAGTGTAATAACAATAATTAATTTTAAGCAGATCAGATGAAGAAAAAGAGAGATGAGGTAGATTGAAATATTTTCCGAGTAATATTTAAAAGTTGAAAACTGCAGATCAGAATGTTGGTAAATTTTAAATGAACTGTTGTTATGTAACCATGTGAACAATTTTTAGGAAATGCCATGTAAAAATTAATGTTGTGAAAAGAAATTGTAAAACGAATTGGAAGTTGTTGACAAAGGTCTAATAGTTTGCGTTATATTCGGGCAATACATATATATTATTTCATTATGGGATAATAAAATAATATCTATGGGGGCAATTGATACCTAAATTATGGTTTGCCAGAAGCAAAGAATCATGATAGATGTCAAAGGAATGTTGGTTCTTTGTTACAATATGGGCAAGGCCAGTTGAGTTGGGGGAAAGTGTTATAACAAAGCCATGTAAGAAGCAGTGTCCTTAGAAGATTTCTAAAGGAATTGTCACTTGACGTGTATGAATAGGGAATTCTTTGGATCATTTACACTATCGACCAAAACAGCCACAAAAGGGACTTTGGTTGAAAAGGAGTTTTTAGAGTGAACGTTAGATATACATACACGCGCAGCTGTGGTGATGCAGAAGAGTATTCGGTGTCAGGCCGATGAGAGGAGTCTGAGGCGTGAAGCCTATTAGGGCGGTCAACTTGTTCTGTCTTGAATATTTATCGGATCATCAAAATTTATCGAGTAATAAACAATTTGCATTCAATAACCCTAAACCGAGATTGGTAACCCTCGGTCGGCAACTTTCATTTCGATGTTTGAAAAGAAGAAGCAGTAAATAAATAAGTTGGAAACGGGCATTCCAATGTTGTGAAAATCTCCTTCTCACACCCATCCACGCATACCTGAGAGAAACATCATTGCTCGCCGACTTATTTGCTCACCCATAAGCATTTTAGTTACAAATTGGCGCCGCAACGTAGAACTCTTTGCTCGACATACACAATTTTGTATCAGTTCCATAAATAAGTAAATCAGTTTGGAAGTAATATTGGTTGTGATAACTGTAAAATACTGTCTCACTTAGTGTGTGAAACAAGAGTTTTTACTGCAATAAAAAAATAATTAAGTTGTGCAGCTCATAAGTACAGCACATCATAAGCACTGGATTGGGAAGAAGAACCAACAATTTGTTACTTGCTAAGTTGGTGAATACTCAAGCTCGACTGATGATTTTTCTAAAGCCCTGTTATATAGTCTATAGTGTCACCATTCTATTGTGGAAACTAAATAAGCTGCAACGTAGAAGTTTCATACAAAAATTCACTAACAAATTGGTTCTGGATGAGTCTACATTGCACAAAAACAATGTCCCAGAGTGTTTTTATAATGTAACTTCTTAAACAGTGAGACAATGGAACACGAAATGTCTGGATTTCAATAGATGAGATGCCAGATGCTGCAGGAGAGGTGTTGCAAGCGCAACAGTTGGTGCAATGGAAGCGGGTAACAAACCATTCCTAACTTCCTCCAGCACAAGTCATACTGGGCGATGTATGAATGAAATGGGTGAAATGATGCTTAATAAGCCCAGGATCCTTTGAGCTATGAGTTCCCAACATTCTTCTTTCAGGATAACGGAAAACCACAGTCAAAACCTGATCCAAATAACTCACACTGAATGAAATGAAACTTAGGACCTCTTGAATGTGAGACAAACACACTACCCCCAGAGTACAGATGTGGGCAAAACATTCTTGTTGAATACTCAAGTACTTGACCTGGTGAATCATAGCACAGTTTCAGAATGCCTAGTTAGATTTCTTGTGGCCAGATTAAAAAGAAGTATTATAATGCATTTCTATTTCTCAATGATAGTGCTTCTTATATGAATAAAATGTGAGCTGGTTTGAAAGGTCTTTATCCTAAATTGATTTACCTCACTTGCCTTTCTCACTGTTTACATTGTGTCACTGAATGTATTACAGTTAAATAAAAAAAAATAGACTTACTTGTCTCCATGTTAAAAAAATGTTTGTGAAGGCAAAATTAAGACTTCAAACATTTTGTTAACTATTTCGAACTTTGCCTGTAACCCTTGTGCCAGTTCTAACTAATTGGGTACATGGTTACAGGCTGGGTCACACTGTGCAGAAGATCTCAGTGAAGTGAAAACTGTAGAAGATTACTTTAATTTTATTTACTCAGTTTATCTACCATTTTAAACCTATATAAGATATTGGCTTCATTAAGATCATAAATGTGAAAATTATAAGTAAATATTTTAAAGTATAACGTATTCAAAACTCAGAAAATAGCATTACTGGAATTAAAGGAACACAATAAATGCAGCCAGCATTGTGATAACTTAGGAATGCTTTTCTAAAGACCATTGAGCAAAATATCCCTGTATTCATAAGCACTTCTCTAAATTACCTGAAACTATAACACACATGAATGCTAGAAATGATTCTTTACAGTATTCA
Source organism: Mantis religiosa (assembly GCA_030765055.1). Classification (NCBI taxonomy): domain Eukaryota; kingdom Metazoa; phylum Arthropoda; class Insecta; order Mantodea; family Mantidae; genus Mantis; species Mantis religiosa. Next base: position 136,083 of record JAUKNK010000318.1, on the reverse strand, counting down.
CTTTCTCTAATAGTTTATTACAAAACTAGCAATGTTGCTAAAATTGCACCCAATAAGCTTAATAAAGTATTAAAGAAATTCTGTCTGCAAAATAAAATGTCAAATCAGCAAAAAAAGGTTTGATGGTGAAAAATCCCTGACCAGAGGAATTTTCTAAAAAAGACTTCTAGTGCTTTTCACATGCACCTGTGACATCATGCGATGTAGAAAGGGTTTCAGCCTATAAAACACTTTTCTCTGACAGATAAAGAATCTTCACATAAGAAAACCTCAGGGCAACTTTCCTTATATTGTAGCACCCACAAATAAGTTAAAGTTTATCCCCCAAAATGGTTTTGATTTCATTTGTTTTTTATGTAATGGTGCACATTTTTATAATTATTCCTGCATACTTGTGTGCATATTATACATATTAGTTGATAATCCATACAGACTCAATCTCTATTAATAACACAATCAGTTAAACAAATGAAAATTGATTATACTTCCACACTAGCCATGCGTAGGGAAAAGTTTTCAAAGAGTAGAGGCAGACTGAAAAATTCAATGCCATAGCCGGGATTTGAAACATGGGTCTCCAGTTCTCTGTCCAGTTGCTGTGAGCTACCATGGGAACATACCAGTATGACACTAAATTCTGTAACTGACTCATATTTTACCAGTAAATCAGTAGGGGATCTCATATACAATGAGATATATACCTTTTGTGGCGACTTACTATGTTGTAAGCTCCTAAGTGCCATGCTTCATATTTTATACCACTATTAGGTAAACTGATGGAAATTGTTCCACACTAGCCTTGTGTAGGACAGTGCTTTTGAAGGGTAAACTCAAACTGAAGAATTTGATACCATAGCTGGGATTTGAACCACAGATACTGTATGCCCACGACAAGAAGGCTAGAGGGGTATGAAGGGCAGAGGAACTTGAAGTGTTTATTTGTTCCGGTAGTGGATCGGTTTACTAGGAAATGAGTGTATGAGAGTGCAAATGAGTCACCCATGCTGCCAGCTCTAATATTTGTTGCAGTTAATGCAGTGATAGGTATTATGTGTGGGTGAGTTATGTGATAACACTTGCATATTTTAAACGAAATTTTGAAACTTTCATCCTTGTCATACTGGGAAGGTGAGCATGAACACTGTGCATACAGCAAAAATGATTACGCTACACATTCCTCTAGCTTGCCTTCTTATCATGGGTCTACAGTATCTTGGTCTCAATCCAGTTGCTCTTAACCATTGGGTTACCATGGCAACATGCCAGTATGGCACTAAATTCTGCAACAGACTCATATTTTCCTGGTAAACCACTAGGGGTCCTCACATACAATGAGATACTTACCTTTTGTGGTGACCTACTATGTTGTAAGTACTTAGGTCTGAGGTTTCATACTTTAGTCTCCTACTAGGTTAATTAATTAAGTAATTAAATAATTTCCTCTGAGCGGAATGGATGGGTAAGGTAAGAGATCAAGATTGCCTGGAACTATGGGACATAAAAGTAAGAGCAGGATCCCTAACAGTGTACAATTAAACTTCAATATGGTAACGCACACAACTGGCTTCCATCACCTCCCCTCCACCTCACTGCAGGCTTGCAAATCTTCTAGAGTGCCTATAACTCGGACACCTTCCATATAAGGAGGACGAGGATTAAAGAGAGCATCCTGCCATGCATCCCAGAACTACCTCCAACATTTAAAACAGAAATAGCCAACCACAATGAAAGGTGAAGTAAAATAAGATGTGAGGTCAAATGGAGGGATATGAAAGATGGGGATATCCTTCTTAGCATTTGCCTATCAAACTTCAAGAAACCTGTGGGAAAGAAGGTCTGCTAGGGGATCCAAACGAAAATCATCCAGAATGCAGGCCACAGACACCACAGACTGAATATTCTCACTAGATAAAATAAAGTGAATTATGCATTGTAAACTTTGTGATCAATTAACATCCTTTAACCGAATGAAATGGTTGAAGTGATGTTCAAATGAACCTGGGGTGCACAGAGCTTAGGATTATTTGACATTTGTCTTCTTAGGAGACAAGAAAACCATGAAAAACTCTTCTCCCTGTAAAGTTACCCTCAGAATTCTGCACTTCCAAAAAGTGACTCAGATATTCCACCACATTACTACATAGATAGGCCTGCAGAAAGAACAAACAGATGTGCTGGGACTTTCATTTACCTGTAGACAAAGTTATTGAAAAGGCGTTTTAGATAAATTTATCATAATCATATTTAGAGGTGAAGATATCAAATATGAGTATATAATAATGTTTTAGAGGTAAAAGAGACAGAGGCATATCAGAACTGGAAAAAATGAAGAAACAAAGATTTAATAAATAATTTAAGGCACAAAACTCCAAAAAATATTAAAGAATGCAACAGTAGCTATGCAGTCCAGCTAGGGGTAACAGCGCTAGCAACCCAAACCTGCATTCTAACTGCATTAATGACTGACCCTATTCTCAGGGACATATTTAACGGGGGGAGCCAGACCCCCCCAAATGAATTATCAATTCATATCTTAAATAAATATTTGAAATAAAACTTAGTTTAAAATAAATCGAAAAAGTTTATTTAGGCTTCTCATCTTAACGTCTCTATTCATTGTCGGGCAAACATGCAGTTATTAAAGAGATAAAGTTACTGCACAGCAGCTTTAGAAGTCGTCAAAATACACAGAATATGTCAATTACAAAATTGAATTGCAAAGTTAACCAATTCCGAATTATTATAATTTGTTGATTAGAATTTCCAGATACTTACTTAAAGGTATGTAATTTTTAACTTCTAAGTTTCTATTCCCGTTTTCATTCAAGGAGAACTAATAATTCAAATATATCAATCAGTGGTTCGCTTTTTAAATATCTGATTACTGCTTATATCACTTTATCCCAGCTATAAGAAAAAAACATGTGCAAGTTCTTTTTACAGACTTAAACCAAAGAAGCAACACAAAAACAAACTTTTTTAAGTACAATTTGTAGAAGCTTGGGCAGAGAAAGTCATGTGAATATAATTATTACATGTATTTTTATTTTTTTCTAACATAATAAAAGCACATCGCTGATTAATTATTTATTAAAAGCAAATAATTCAACGTAGATTTTTTTGGACTCCCCCGGAAATTGTCTTCTAAATACGTGCCGGTCTGAGCGGAAAGTAACAATGTCTCTAGCTATTATAAGTAGGCGATAGAGAAAATAGTAAACAGTATTTCATATGTCAATGGTACAGCATAATGAAATTTCGAAATGCAATAGGGAATTAGAATTATTCAATGGCATAGCCAATGTTTCAGTCTGACTCTATGTTTCCACAGTTTAGCCTACACACGGACAGTGTGAAAGAACAATTAATTTCCATTAATTGACCTAATAGGGGTTAACTATAAAGCCCGGGCCTTAAAGTACTTACATGTTGTAAGTCGCCATTAATGTAGTTGTCTCATGTGCTTATGAGAACTTCTAAGTGGTTTACCGGAAAAATTCGAGTCAGTTGGAGAATTTAATGTTATATCGGCACGCTGGCCATAGTAGCTTAATGGTAGAGCGGCTGGACGGAAACCAGAAGATCCGTGGCTCAAATCCCGGCTATGGCATTGCATTTTTTAGTCTGACTCTATGTTTCCACAACTTAAACCAGATTTTGCTTGTAAAAGAACTTTGTTTATGTATAAGCATGGCAGTTCCTTAAAATACGTCTCTACAGCTCACATGTACAGGTTGGTTCACTGTTATTCTTATGGCTCTTTTTTGCATTCGAAAAACCTTTTCTGACATACTTGAATTACCCCAAAAGATGATACCATAATTCATAAGGGAATGAAAATATGCAAAATATGCCATTCGTATTGTCTTTGCGTCTGCTATCATTTTTAATGTTTTTAAAGCACAGCACTATTTACTTATGATTTTAGTCAAGTCTTCTATATGTACAGTCCAATCCAAGTTTTTATTTAACCACAAACCTTAAAATATTTGTATCTTTAACGTATGAAATGTTTCTGCCATCCAAATTAAGGTCAGGGTAGGTGATACTTTTATTTAGTTTATGCCGAAAACCTATTGCTACTGTGTTTATCTTTGTTTAAAGTTAGTCTGTTTTAATCAAACCAGGGCATTATAGATTCATTAACATTTGCTTTGCTTTGTTATCGATTGTGCAAAAGAGGGTTTTGTTTCTTTCACGAGCTACGTATTTCTGCTGTACGTTTTAGTTACGCAATCTCTCATTTTTTAAATATAATTCCACATTTAAAGAACATGTTATGGACAATAGAAACTCGTAAAATACAATACCTCCATTGTTGAAACAATATGACAATGCCCTTAAAGTACGTTTCTTTATTTCAGATGCTATCGATTTACTTAAGATAAGCTTTTTGTTACTGTAACGAAACAATATGACAATGCACTATAAAGTACGTTTCTTTATTTCAGATGCTATCGATTTACTTAAGATAAGCGTTTTGTTACTGTAAGGTGAGTGGACTTGCCGAGGTTAAACACGAGGCTGAAATCTTTCCTACTCCGATTCTGGTTATAAAAGGAACGCATGTGGTGTACCGATTCCCTTTGTTACTGAAGTAAGAAATGTATGCATTTAGTGCAGCGACCATGGTAAGTATAGTTTGTAAGATGTAAGAGAAGATGTGCAGCTATGTAGACCATCAGTAACATTGTAGGTAACAGTTGTGACAAATAGCCAAATTCACGTTGTATCCCTTCTTATTCATCAAAACAAAAATAAAATGGGTTAATGCAGAATACATTACACTGCTTTGAACAATATCATTCCCTTATTTTCATTTGTTAATTATTCCAGTGTTGTTCAATGGTTCGTGGCACATGACACATGATGTAAAGCGGCCGAAACAACGTGTGTTGTTATTCTAGTTTTTCATTAAATTACTGTATTATTTTAATGAATATGAGATGTGTCAAGGAAGAAAACTGGTCTGAATACTTTTATTGTTTCTTAAAAATAACAGTGTCCGCTAAATTATTGTTTTTATCTACTTTCTTGTACAAACTGCTATTAAATTGCTTGTTCTTCTATATACTTAATGTTAATTCTCATAAACATTTATTCAAAAAATGCAGTGGTGAAGCGTACAGTGAAGCGCTGTAGGCGTCACTTCCCCAAGAATTTGAGGAGGAAAAGAAGAAAATTCATGTCAACCAGTATTTTATTTGCTCTGGATATATTTTCAAAATGTATTGACGAATATCCACAGTGCTGCGGACAATTTGAAAACTGTTTAGATTCAAGTGAGCAGTTCCACAAGCTTATTCAATACTGAATATTTCTGTATCTAAGCATTCCTAACATTGAATAATATTTTAGTTAATTGATGTAAATTAATCATTTCTTCACACTAGCCAGATATAGGCTAAGGTTTTTGATAGATGGAGTCAACATGAAATATTCAATACCATGGCCGGGATTTGAACCACCAATCTCCTGGTTTCCGTTCAGTCGCTCTAACCCATTGAGCTACCATGGTCAACTTGCCGTCACGACATTAAATTTTCCATTTGACTCATATATTTCCCCGGTAGACCACTAGGGGCTCTCGTATCCGAGATACACCGTTTGTGGTGACTTACTATCGTAAGTACTTGAGTCCCAGGATTAATCGTTTAACTCTAATTTAAAAAGTTTAATGTCATGACTGCAAGTTGGCCATGGTAGATCAATGCGTTAGAGCGACTGGACGGAAACCAGGAGATCCGTGGTTCAAATCCGGCTATGGCATTGACTTTTTCATGATGGCTCTATCTATCAAAAACCTTAGGCTACATACTGCTAGTGTGAAGAAATGATTAATTTCCATCAATTAACTTAAATAATTAGAAGCAACATCGGTGGCACGACACGGGGAGGAGAAGAGTATTATAGAATAGTCGGGAATTATGGAATACTATACTTTGGGTTCTGTTTGCTGCTTCTATCAGGTAGGAGTGTTGTGCATCCAGAAGTATGACATTAAAATCAGGAATACGGTTCTTGCTTATGGCAAAACCGACTGAAGTATCAATTGTTGATTGACAGTAACTGTTTTATGTTCTACAGTGATATTACTGACAATACGTTTATTCTATCATTCTGAATTTCAATATTTTCATAAATTCCTCGAGTGAAGTTAAATGTTAATGCCTTACATATTTGATTATTATGATTAAACCGTAGGAATGAGTGCAAATTAAACAATGTCTTGTTATCTTTGTAGGTGGGGACACGTTTGGTACTACCGCTACTCTGGATCGGGCTAATGAATGTCACCCTGGACCGTTGTGGCGTCCAACAGGATAATGCACTACTGGAACTCAATGATGCTGTTGTTACCAACAACTGTATAATGCACTCCAACGTCACACAGGATCGATACTCTACAGGTTAGGAAAGCGAAATACATATTGCATGCTTCCATTACTAATAATAGGCTTAGTTGAACCACTGATGAAGAAATTCTTGCAACAAATATCTTTAGTTTGTTAAGACTAACTCATCCTCCTGATCTCACTTTCTTATTGGGCAACAAGCCAGGCGAAAAGATGATTAGATATCGACGTTTCTGGAGTGTGCATCTCTCCCATCATCAGGATATTTATAAAATGTTATAACCGCAAATGAAATACTGGATATAACACAACTATAAACAAAGACAAAACACTATCAAAATTCGCATTACCGAACAAAGGATCGTTTTCAGTAACTTAAATGCAAGGTCAGGAGATGGCGTAACTACCCGCTTCGCCGATGGCCATTTAAACGCTTCAGTGGCCGGAAACGGATACCCAATAAACAGAACAGGACATTTAAATTGTTAAATGCTGTAAAAATGCATCATAAATACAATTCCGTATCTTCCGTATTTATTAAGTTATTTAAACGAAACAAAAACTGGTTTAAAGCTCATTAAAGGCAGTATAAATATACAGTAACAATAAAGTAGAGACTACATTAATAAATTGTTGAAATTTCACTACTTTGTTTCGCTGTAGCAAAAGCCATTCTTTGTGCCGAACGCGCCTAATATGTGAATCATTTTGTTTTGTGTATACGAGCCATAGTATGTATGTATAGCTACGCAAGCGTCTTCTCAGGTTCAAGTTTAGTTTATTTATGCTATGCCAAGCGATAATATGACGAGAATATATTGCGTCACACACTCACACACTGGAATGAAAACTCTGTCAGCATCTGTTATTACAGTGTTTCGCAACCAAGGTTTCTAGTAGCCTTATGCAGCAGTTTTCGCTCTGTATTTCAGCTATTTATACTCTCTCTGTGTTCAGAGAGATTTCTTGTAGCTATCAAGAACTAAATGAACGGCACATTTGAAATTGTTAAATTTCAATGTTAACCATGGCTTATCCCGGTAATGTAGCAAATAAATTAGCTTGGGTATGATGTGTACAGGCTTCTGATATTACTGTAGAAAATCTGGAAGATTTGTTGTACGATTATGAAGGAGATCTTTAGGACATACGTAGCAGTGACGTGTACTGGTCTACAGCTGGCATGTTAGCTACTCCATTGTTTGGGGAAATGGCGGGTCAAATATGGGTGATACGGATCAGCTATTACCAGCTATCCCTCTTTACGGAAAACAGTTAAATGGTAAAAAAAAGTATTTTTATAGCACTGGATGTAACTATGCACAGTTGTTTAGTAATTATCAGAGCTGTAAAAGACATTCATCTACCTGTACTTGCGCGTATAAAGAGCTCGTAACCTAATTGAGCATTATAATACTCAGAGGCCTCTTTATACTAGGGGGTAGCAAAATTCACATCATCCCTCATACTTGAGAGAAAACACTTTCCTAAAAGTATACCACCCACACCCAAAAACTTGTAACCATTTCGAAAATGTGTAGTGTGTTGCGAAAAAGAAGTTCGCAAGGAAACCAATATTATTTGGTGTGAATCTGCAGATGTGCCCTTGGGTGTTTATCCAGGTTTGGAGGTGTACAATTCAAAAAGAAACCTTTAAGGATACGTTTACATTCCTTATAGAACTAATTTAAATTGATTGTAAAACAGCAAGATTAAAATAATTGGCGTTAACTGAGCATTAAATGCGTGTATGCGCAGGACGTCTATACACGTCCATATCGGTTTGGGGCACTTTAACTTGGACGTCATATGACGTCCATATCGGTGAAAGGGCTACCTAACTTGATTATCAGGCTGTATTGATCTTTGCTTCTTAATTCGACGGATTTCGATTTTAAGACCGGTTTCCAGGAGGGGCTGAACTGAAATCCAGCATCATGAATAAGTGTGCTCCTTTCAGAGGAAATCGCCAAAGCCTCCTTAATTCTCCGCTCTCAGTAACTGTTGCATTTTGCCAAGATGTGGTCTCCCGAAAATTGGCTCTATAGTCGTTATCAAAACAATGCTTTGCCAGCCCAGCCTTCTCAGGTTGCATTAAACGAATGCTCCGTTCATGTTCGATTATTCTATTAGCGATGGTCCTTCCCGTTTGTCCTATATACGGTGTTACACATTCACAGGGAATGCGGTACACTCCCGGAAATTGCAAGTCCAGTTTGTTTTTCACCGATCTCAACAGATGTTTAAACTTTGGAGGTGGCTTGTGGATGGTCCTGACGTTGTATTTGGCGAGAATTCTGCTGATTCTGCCGGATAGATTGCCGGTAAACGGGATACAGGCTTTAGCGGTAGGCTTATCTGACGCTTGCTATATTACAGGTTTCCCTTTCCTAACTTTTGTGACTGAGGCTTCAAAGTCGTATTCGGAGTAGCCGTTTTGACGGAAAGTGAGTATAAGGTGCTGTAATTCTTGTTTTAATTGGCTGGGATCAGAGATAGACAAAGTTCTGTGGGTCAGTGTATTGAGGACTCCCAGTCTTTGAGACTTATGATGGAAACTATGAGCGTTCAGATAGAGATCGGTGTGTGTAGGTTTGTGATATACATCATGCCCTAGTGTACCGTTGCTGTTTTTAGAAACAAGAATGTCCAGATATGGAAGAGTTCCATCTTTCTCCACTTCCATGGTAAACTGTATTTGAGGTCGAAGGTTGTTGAGATGCGCAAGAAAGCTAGGCAAAGTGTCCGATCCATGTGGCCAAATTACAAAAGTGTCGTCCACGCATCTATAGAAATGAGATGGTTTAAGTGGATCTGTGGCAAGTATTTCATGTTCTAGGTGTTACATATAGAAATTAGCTATAGCTATTTGGTGACAAAGGGGAGCCCATTTCTACTCCGTCCACTTGTTCAAAGAAAGTACCACCAAACAAGAAGAAAGTGGACGTCAGGATATCCTCCTGATTTTGACTATTCTTTGTTCTGCTTTAAGTTACTCTCTTCTGGTCTTCATTGTAACCGGTAAATGTTCATTTGCGGAGCTCCATTGCTGTCATTGCAATTATGTTATGCTGTTAAAATATTCTGAGAATAATTACATATTAATTAATTACTATTAATTACTACATCGATTATTCAAATCCCCTCAAGTGGCAGCACGTAAAGCTGTTCAGTAAATATGAATGTGTAAATTTCTATTACTGGCTGTTAGATATGGTTACAGAGGGATAAATGGCGATGTTTTTTCTGGGTGACAAAACACCTTTAAGTTCGCATAACAACGTGTATAAGTGAGGTGCATTAGAACTGCAGAGCACACTATTTAGGACTTCACATTTAACTTATGTATACTTGTTATGTTGGGATGAATTGTATCCTCAAGTACAGGAAGAGCAAGTATCACACCCTTTCTCACTCTTTTAACCTTTAAGCTATTATATTTTTGTCATGTTCTGTCCTTGCCTCAGTTCCAATTTATGAACTAAAATGACACCATTAATCTCCTGGCAACAGCTACATCTGACAACATATGTGTAACAAAACTCGCACCATGAACATTAATTAAACTCCAAAACACGCAAGCGAATCGAGTGTGCGTTTCTTAATGATGCCATGAATATATTTATATTAGGTTTCCGATTCATGGAAGGTTAGCTTAGGTTTCACTTGTTTCCCTAAGCTTTTGTTAATTAACAACTAGTTTATTATACAAATCTTGCACGCATGCGATCCTTACCAATACTTCGGCTTGTCGAGCGTATTCCATACATCACAGATGTCGGTGGAAATAGCACGTGCGATTCTTTATTGCTATACCAGGACCTGTATAGCCTTTTATATCTCTGTGGTTGAAAAATATAGTTCGCATATTATTTTAAAGGCTGAAATGCAAAATAAACAACCTCACATTATTAAAAATGCAACAGTAAAAATGTAATTAATCAGTATTGTATTTAGTAAATGTAAGTGAAATTTGTATGTATTAATAAGTGTGCACGGTGCGCTTGCGCAATTTAAAGAAGGAAGTGAGAGATCAGTTATACAACATGGCTGCTACCGTTTTATATGTAAACGTCACAGAGGAAAATCTTTAAACGTTTATGAGAAACAAATGATATTGAGCGTGTTTTGCAAGTGTGTGAAAAATACCCGACTTTAGCAATGGAGGACTTAATTTGTCAGCAGAATAAATCGGTGTCTCAGCGCCCAGTGTGTATTAATGCCGCTAGAAGCACAGTTGCCTAAACGGGCCACCTTTGTATCCCAGAAAAACATCGAAAAAGAAGCCAGTTGGGGAATGTAAATTTGTTGAATTTGTTAAGAGTGCTTGCTATTCGTGGAAAATGGATAGCTTCTTTGACAGAAAGGAGCCGCTAACAATTACAAAAATGCTTCAATTAGTTAACAATCCCGAATTGCATAACTTACAAACGCAAGCTTCCACACCATTCTTCGCGACATAGATTTTGAATTTGTGAGCAGAAACTGAAAAAGTATAATTGTTGAGTGGAAGAATAGTGTCGCGAACCCGATCGCAATATGGCGGCTTGGCACACAAAGGAACGGATAGGTTTCACGTAGATAATGAGCTTGCATAAGCATATAAACATAGCGCTTGAGATAAAAGACTTACTGAAACAAACAAACTGAGATAAATGGAAAGTTCTGGTAATATTTTGACTACTCGGTGTCTTTATTCTTCTGGAAGAGTCTCGAATTATGAATTAGATATAAAAGTGATTGTGACACACCAGCCAGTCAGTCAGTTGTGAAGCAGTTGTTGTGACAGGAGAGACAGCTGGAAGTGTTATTGTAACGAGAGTTAATGATGTAATCTGCTGTCACTCTTATTGTCATCGACCTTGGTAGACATATGGTGTACGTACCGTAATGCTGCTGTAACCTATAAGAGCATTTCTACGAAAATAAAGGAGATTTTAATTTCTGCAACTCGGTCCTTTAATTCTACAAACCCACAAAGCCACAATACTGTCAGGAAGCGGGACGACGACAACATCACAGAGAAGATGGAAGAAATGAAGGCCGAATTAACAACGAAGGCGGAAGCTGCAAATAGCAGCTTGGGCGCGACGATAACCGCGAGGATGACCGACACCAGGAAGAGCAGCCGGAGGAACGAGTAAGGACCGGCGTGGCGAGGAACACGTCGGCGCCATCACCACCATCCCCTCGAGTGACACTCCGTGCCGTCAGCCGACGTATGGATGACAGCCTCATCTCGGACGGTTGGGTCAGAGGGAAGCCGTGCCGCGTACTCGTAGACAGCGGGGCAGCCGTAACCATCATCAGACCTGACGTGGCCAAAGTTTTGCCGTCGAGGAAACCAAGCCGATCATACCAGCTAGTGACGGGATCGGGCGACGCCTTGCCCGTGGAGAGGGAGGCTCTGCTGCAGTTGACCTTGGGATGGAGTGCCGTGCGTCAGAGCGTGTTCATCGCGGAGGTTCCTGAGGAGGTGATACTGGGCCTGGATGCCCTCAGGAGCCACGAGGCGACGGTCGACGACGGCAAGAAGTTTCTGCGGCTCAATGGAGAAGAGGTCATACTCCGGCAACCCATGGAACGCCTTGGAATCTGCAGGGTTATCTTGAAGGAAGACGTGGGTCCCCGGGAGAGGGAAGGTGGTGGTGACGGTGCGACTGGGAGGACTGCGAGTGAAGAACATTGTTACCGTGCTGAAGGGTGCCAGTGAGGCTGCTTAACTTAGCGGTCATCGATCACGACGTCCAGGCCGGAACGGAGATTGGGACGTGCGAGCCCTTGGTCATCGTGACATCAATCGACAAGACACAGGAACCGGTGCCAAAGCAACACCTGGGACCCCAGATGGAAGGCTTACAGTTGAGGATGGCCGATCATCTGACCGCAGAACAGCTCGAGAAGTTTCTACAACTGCTGAGGCGATACCAGCGCGTCTTCAGCCAAGGCAGAGAAGAACTACCGCGTCACCCGGCGAGAGCTACTGGCGGTAGTAAAGGCCTTGGAGCACTTCCACATGTACCTGTACGGTTAGTTATTCCACCTGAGAACTGAGCACTCCGCCCTAACCAGGCTACTGAGCTTTAGAAACCTGGAACGCCAGACAGCACGTTGGGTACTGAGGCTGCAGGAGTACGACTTCACCTCTGAAAATCGTATAGGAAAGAGCCACGGTAACGCAGACGCCATGTCTCAAAGACCCTGCACAGAGGAATGCGGCCAATGCACAAGAGTGGAAGAAAAGGAGCGTGCCACAGCAGTCCAAGTAGTCACGGCAGTACCTGCGGATGGCTGGGATAGCGCAGGCCTGAGGTGGGAGCAGCTGCTGGATGCAAACTTGGGGCCACTCTTGAGAGAAGTGGAGGCAGGGACAAGACAACCTGGGAGGACATCGCACCGAGGAGCGCCACCTATAAGTCGTACTGGGCCCAATGGGACTAGCTGAAGATCAGAGAGGGCCTGCTGTTCCGGGTATGGGAATCTCCCGATGGGAAGACGCAGAGACAACAGTTGGGACTTCCCCGAAGTAAGGTCCCGGAGGTCTTGGAGGAAGTACACGCCGGTACCTCAGGAGGACACATGGCAGCACACCGAACCATCGACAAACTTTAACAGCGATAGCAAGGACCGTACTGGGTGGTGAAGAGTACTAAGGACGTGGTCTACCACATCCAGAAGGTGTCTCGAGGGAAGATGGTGGTACAACCGGATCGTCTGGCCCGCTACGATGGAGGTATTCGGGACGACCAGCCTTGTGGAGGGCGCAGTGTCGCGAACCCGATCGCAATATGGCGGCTTGGCACACAAAGGAACGGATAGGTTTCACGTAGACAACGAGCTTGCATGAGCAGATAAACATAGCGCTTGAGATAAAAGACTTACTGTAACAAACAAACTGAGATAAACGGAAATTTCTGGTAATATCTTGATTATACGGTTTCCTTATTCTTCTGGAAGAGTCTCGCATTATGAATTAGATATATAAGCGATTGTGACACACCAGCCAGTCAGTCAGCAGTGAAGCAGTTGTTCTAACAGGAGAGACAGCTGGAAGTGTTATTGTAACGAGAGTTAATGATGTAATCTGCTGCCACTGTTATTGTCATCGACCTTGGTAGACAGATGAAGTACGTAACGTAATGCTGCTGTAACCTATAAGGGCATTTCTACGAAAATAAAGGAGATATTAATTTCCGCAACTGGGCCTTTTAATGCTACGAACCCACAAAGCCACAATATATTGTTGTGGCACAGGAACTGTCAAAGGAAAATTCGGAAATGGAAGTCGTTTAAAGAATTCGTTCGTTGTCGGAGTTCAAATGGATATATTAATTTTTTCGCTTGCATGGCAGTAGAACATTCAAGTAATTGCCAAAGTAGCTACACACCGTTATTTAGCACTGTCATTCCGCACAGAAACCAGTGGCTTAATTTTTAATATATAAATAAGGTGGAGTTATGTAAAGATATCAAATATTTAGGTAATTGTAAGCATTCACTCACTTTTTAAGGTACGAAAGGATACATATATTACACAGAACACACAATCTTGCACTTAATGTTAATGTAAAATTGCTATTGCATAAGGTACTGACATATCAAAATAGGCAAAGCGAAACTTTGTATAGAAGTTCATTGACAGCGCACAAGTTTGACAGGTGGGGGTAAAATAGCGCGAAATTTTCCTTCAATCACAGTCACCGATGGAGTGATACATTTTCTCGCTTTTTTACATCGCCATATAATCTAATAAAAACTGATCATTTGTATCAAAACTGCCAAGTATGCGGATATTCGTGTCGACAGCAGCTATATTTCCTGTTCAGTAGTGCTATGAAGGCGCTCTTTTGGTCCTTAAGCTATAATTCTCGTATAAAAGTAAAATAAAGAGCACACTAAAAGTGTCAGCGAACGAGTCTAGGGTATTATATCCAGTCAAATAATAAACAGAAGGGAAAAGACGTTGCAGAAGGTATGTGTGAATGATCTCTAGAATGTCGTATGTCGTATGGAAGAGCAAGTTTTCTGAACTGCCGTGCAGATCCCTGAGAGATCGTTATGACCACCTCTCGTCTCTGCCGAGACGGTAGACGCCATGTTTAAGTCAAACGTCGAATCATGGCTTCTGAAAGCATCCAGTGCTAGTATCACTTTGAGGCGGTCCAAAATATAACCAGTTATTATTATTATTATTATTATTATTATTATTATTATTATTATTATTATTATTATTATTATTATTATTATTATTATTATTATTATTATTATTATTATTATTATTATTATTATTATTATTATTATTATTATTATTATTATTATTATTATTATTATTATTATTATTATTATTATTATTATTATTATTATTATTATTATTATTATTATTATTATTATTATTATTATTATTATTATTATTATTATTATTATTATTATTATTATTATTATTATTATTATTATTATTATTATTATTATTATTATTATTATTATTATTATTATTATTATTATTATTATTATTATTATTATTATTATTATTATTATTATTATTATTATTATTATTATTATTATTATTATGATTATTATTATTATTATTATTATTATTATTATTATTATTATTATTATTATTATTATTATTATCATCATTATTATTATTATTATTATTATTATTATTATTATTATTATTATTATTATTAATTATTATTATTATTATTATTATTATTATTATTATTATTATTATTATTATTATTATTATTATTATTATTATTATTATTATTATTATTATTATTATTATTATTATTATTATTATTATTATTATTATTATTATTATTATTATTATTATTATTATTATTATTATTATTATTATTATTATTATTATTATTATTATTATTATTATTATTATTATTATTATTATTATTATTATTATTATTATTATTATTATTATTATTATTATTATTATTATTATTATTATTATTATTATTATTATTATTATTATTATTATTATTATTATTATTATTATTATTATTATTATTATTATTATTATTATTATTATTATTATTATTATTATTATTATTATTATTATTATTATTATTATTATTATTATTATTATTATTATTATTATTATTATTATTATTATTATTATTATTATTATTATTATTATTATTATTATTATTATTATTATTATTATTATTATTATTATTATTATTATTATTATTATTATTATTATTATTATTATTATTATTATTATTATTATTATTATTATTATTATTATTATTATTATTATTATTATTATTATTATTATTATTATTATTATTATTATTATTATTATTATTATTATTATTATTATTATTATTATTATTATTATTATTATTATTATTATTATTATTATTATTATTATTATTATTATTATTATTATTATTATTATTATTATTATTATTATTATTGTAACGGGGACTGCTGGAGCACCCTGTACCAGCTGCGAACGGAAGGCAGGGGGGAGGCTCGGTTAGCCACGCCCTTCCCTCGTTTGTCTTATAGTGGTGACAGCCAGTGGTCGGAAAGAAACATAATTGTGCGTCTGTTTTCCTTCCACCTGGTTCTCGGTCTTTCTGTTACCAGAACAATCTTGTAAACACCAGAAACCGGCGATATTCCGATATAAGGAGGGTTACAGACAGACAGAGGAGTTAGTCAGTTGTTGTGCTGTGTTGAGTTGGTTTTGGTTTAGTCAGTCAGTTGTTGTTGTTGGTGGAGTTGGTCAATCAGTTGGTTAGTGAGTGTGAGCGAGAAGACAGTCGCAGTTCTTGGTGTAAGAGTTAGTCAGTGACGTGTTAATGAACGAAAGGATTGTGGAACGAGAAGACTGTACGAACTGTGTATGAGTATCGGAGTTTATGTAACCGCGAGTACAAGGAAATTGTAACGGACGAACGGGTAAATTGTAATTGTTGCAGCACGTAATTCTGTGTAATTGGCAAGTGTTAAACTGTAAGTCGGTGGAAATAAAGAACATTGTTGAGTGGTGTAATTGGACTTTTTTTATTCCACGAACCCACAAAGTCACACTGGTGTCAGGAAGCGGGAAGATAACATCACCGAACATTACAACCATGGACGCGAAATTGGAGAAAATTTTAGAGATGATGACGGAAATGACGGCGGAACTGAGAGAAATGAGGACGGCAACTGAAAAGCTCGCTGCAAAAACAGAAGCGGCTAAAGACAACATCACCGAGAAGATGCAACAAATGAAGGCCGAGTTAACCACGGAAATGAGAGCAGCGAATGACGGTCTGGCTACCGAAATGAAGGTGGCGAACGAGGCTCTCGCCGCCAAGTTTGAGGAACGGTTGGCCGGCGTGAGGGATGACGTCACGAACCTGGGCAAGCGGAAGGGTCAAGTAGACGACCGCCTTAATGATTTAGAGGAAAAGGCCGACAACATCGCAAAACCCCTCGCCCGCCTGACAGAGGAAAACCGGCCTTATGTGTGGACGGAGGACGCCGAAGACGCTTTCCAGCACCCGAAGGGGACCCTGTGCAGTGCTTCAATTTTGGGTTTCCCACAACCGGGTGGCGCCTTCATTGTGGACACCGGCGCCAGCGACCATTGCATTGGAGGTGTCCTATCGCAGATCCAGGACGGCCACGAGCGCACAAGAGTGGAAGAGGAGGAGCGTGCCGCAGCAGTCCGAGTAGTTGTGGCAGTGCCTGCTGAAGGCTGGGATAGCGCAGGCCTGAGGAGGGAGCAGCTGGCGGACGCAGACTTGGGGCCACTCTCGAGGGAAGTGGACGCAGGGACGAGGCCAACCTGGGAGGACATCGCACCGAGGAGCGCCACCTACAAGTCGCACTGGGCAAAATGGGACTCGTTGAAGACCAGAGTGGGCGTGCTGTTCCGGGTATGGGAGTCACCCGATGGGAAGGCGCGGAGAGGACGGTTGGTACTTCCCCGGAGCAAGGTCCCGGAAGTCTTGGAGGAAGTGCACGCCGGTACTTCAGGAGGACACCTGGGAGCGAACCGAATGATTCACAAACTACGGCAGCGCTACTTCTGGCTCAGACTCCGGGCAGATGCTGGTGGTACACCTGGACCGCCTCGCACGCTACGATGGGGCTGTTCGAGGGCGAACAGCTTTGAGGAGGGAGCAGTGTAACGGGGACTGCTGGAGCACCCTGTACCAGCTGCGAACGGAAGGCAGGGGGGAGGCTCGGTTAGCCACGCCCTTCCCTCGTTTGTCTTATAGTGGTGACAGCCAGTGGTCGGAAAGAAACATAATTGTGCGTCTGTTTTCCTTCCACCTGGTTCTCGATCTTTCTGTTACCAGAACAATCTTGTAAACACCAGAAACCGGCGATATTCCGATATAAGGAGGGTTACAGACAGACAGAGGAGTTAGTCAGTTGTTGTGCTGTGTTGAGTTGGTTTTGGTTTAGTCAGTCAGTTGTTGTTGTTGGTGGAGTTGGTCAATCAGTTGGTTAGTGAGTGTGAGCGAGAAGACAGTCGCAGTTCTTGGTGTAAGAGTTAGTCAGTGACGTGTTAATGAACGAAAGGATTGTGGAACGAGAAGACTGTACGAACTGTGTATGAGTATCGGAGTTTATGTAACCGCGAGTACAAGGAAATTGTAACGGACGAACGGGTAAATTGTAATTGTTGCAGCACGTAATTCTGTGTAATTGGCAAGTGTTAAACTGTAAGTCGGTGGAAATAAAGAACATTGTTGAGTGGTGTAATTGGACTTTTTTATTCCACGAACCCACAAAGTCACATTATTATTATTATTATTATTATTATTATTATTATTATTATTATTATTATTATTATTATTATTATTATTATTATTATTATTATTATTATTATTATTATTATTATTATTATTATTATTATTATTATTATTATTATTATTATTATTATTATTATTATTATTATTATTATTATTATTATTATTATTATTATTATTATTATTATTATTATTATTATTATTATTATTATTATTATTATTATTATTATTATTATTATTATTATTATTATTATTATTATTATTATTATTATTATTATTATTATTATTATTATTATTATTATTATTATTATTATTATTATTATTATTATTATTATTATTATTATTATTATTATTATTATTATTATTATTATTATTATTATTATTATTATTATTATTATTATTATTATTATTATTATTATTATTATTATTATTATTATTATTATTATTATTATT